>LUCH01001130.1:32988-47316 GCA_013368495.1 Paragonimus heterotremus | reverse complement strand
TTGAGAGAAAATAGTCACTCACAAAAAAAGAATCCAGTGAACAATGAAAGAGAAAAAAAGACTTTCCGGGGAGTATGCAAAAAAGGAGAAACTTGAAGCAAACGATTAAAAAAATCAACGAGGGCTCACCAGTTATGTAGTGGAACCAAAAAAATGAATCGACAAGGTAACAAAATAGTCTACAACAAATGTCTACAATAAATTCCACCACACTACGTTCGCTATAAGTTAGAATAACATTCCTTCTGAATAAGAGAGTAATTCTAGCAGATCCAGTTTATCCAACGCATTAAAAGTCCGCTGTTGCCACAGTCAACTCCCGGTAGCAATGACCACGTGCAAGCAGTAATCGAGGGGCGCGAGGACGAAGTGTGTATTCATTCAAACAACAGGCAAGAGGTTAATATGTACAATGAACATAACAAGTATTAAGAATAATATGTAACAAGAGAACAAAAAGGTAAGAGACTCTACATACCGGGAAGTTACAGGCATCACAGTGGGCGGACTCGACAATCCGAATGGTGATTGATCAACTTCTGTCGGGAGAACAACAACCCTTGTGTCATGCGCGTTCTTGGATCGCAACAGTATGAGATGCTGTACATAGAGTGCATTGATATATTTACTCCCACATGTGGTAACCATTTATGGTTCGTTTTTATTTTAGCGGGTTTTCTAAAATGTGTCAACGCAGGTAAACACGAACCGTACAGTCATGCACAGATTTCGCCTGATTAGTGCTTATTCTGTCGTAGTGTGTGTAAATGTTGAATCCAAATGCAAAACACTGTCGAGTGATTTTAAAAGAAATTGTTGGCTGTGTACTTTGTCTTTAGTGTGCTTAACTTTATCCGCCACATTCACTAGATTTGTAACAGTGATTGCAGAACACTGTCACACTTCAATCAACGGATTAATTCTTCTAAGTTGACTAACTAGTTTATGCCACACTTTTTAACATTTAGTATGATGACTGGTGAGTAGTAGGGGATTTGGTTTATTTCAAATTGAACATCACCCACAATTGATCGCAGCTGTCGCATTCCCATAGACTTTTCAGTCGGTCCATTTCGAAGAGAAGCACTAGTATGATGTCTAATTTTTGCACGGAGTTTGATCCGAATGCTTGACATACTGTTGACAATACTGCACGCATATTCTCACCGTCCGTTTGTTACTCATCTATTATACGAAACCATCTGACCAAGGTGGACTTCCTTTACAAATGGAAGTTTTCTGATCATCTGTTTTGTTCCTGTTTATCCTCTTTCTCAATCGATCTGAGATATTTTGCGTTGCATCTGAGAGGACTCAGCTTTTTTCCCATAGCTAGAAACCTTTTTCACATCTCAGTAGTCACACTGCCAATCGAGTGTGTTGTCGAATTCTTCTTCGTATGCAGTCGAACGAACGATCGCAACTAGGAAATCAATTTAACCCCGTGAGTTATCCATCATAAATAACTAAAGTTGTCTTTATCGATTGCAACCAAAGGGATGCGAGAAATTGGCGTATTTGTTTGCCAGTTGTTCCGGATTGTGGACATGCTAACTAGTGGACTAACTGAACTTTTACTGAGTCCACTAATCGAACTGGAAGCGAACTGCAATATCTGGCAGTCAGCGGCGTGATTCGAGAGTTTGATTAAACGCTACCAATAAATTATCGATTGTATTTCAAAATCTGAGTGAACTGCTTTTTCCCAATCTATGCGATAGTGCCGGTGGATTCATCAGTAGTCTGTCATATCGGCAACCGCCCCTTTCTAATGGTTGTGTTGTATTGCACACATTCAGCTCTGATTTGTTTCAACCTGGCAAATACACACACGATGTTAAATCGTGCTAGGCAGCTCTCAGATACCCGTCCGTCCATTCCGCAACGAACCTAGTCCTTTTATCAACAAAACCGTAATCAGTTCTGGTTTCCTTAAAGTCTATCTTTTAAATCTGTTTTGAAATGTTTTGTTCCACTAATAAGAACTTTTCCTTTGCACTGTTTAGGTTCCATCAAAATACGCCATTTTCTAATATAGTTTGTTAGTCCTACACAATTTAGTTCAATCTGCTGCAGGAGATGTCTACATCGACTCCAATCGACACTGATTCTTGTTCAGTGGTCACCGCGTGTTATTTTGGTGGACTTTTATGCAGTCATCTTGCCCAGACTTGATGATGTCTGATAACAGCCATCTGTACGAGTGGCATGTACGGGAGCTCTGGAAATGTACAACCAAGTAACAGAATAAGGCTTTTGAATTTCCACAAAGTAACTAACAACCCTACTGTGACAACAAACATGTTTGGATAGCGTTTCACGGTTGAATTCGCCACATTTAGGAGTAACAACTGAAGTCAAATTTCAATTGATCCATTCCGCCTACCGCTCGTCGGATTGTCTATAGTCTGTTGCTTCTTGGGTTGCAGCTTTTTAAGTGAACCTACACCACACAACAAATATTCAGTGCAGTTGAGCGGTACAACGTTGAGTACAGCGAGCTGTGTTAGACCTATGATGTTGATCTTTGGTCAGACGTTGACAAAGGCAAACAGGCTTACAATACGATTTTGATCTAACAGTACCAATAATTTTTGTGTTGATATAGGAAATGTCCCGTTTATAGTTCTACGATAACTTAGAACAATTTTGATTTACACTAACTGTCAATCTCATCAACAAACCTTCATGTATATTCTAAAAAACTCCGTATACCTTGAAAAAATACTCCTGAAAGCTTTTCCATTAAACAGGACCAGTCGAGTCAGTTAGGATTCAAACTTCAACTCTGTATTGGCAAATATAGTTATTAGAAAGAAAACTGTGCTAAGAAAACGACGAACCGTTATAGCCTGGTGTTCAGGGTCGTTGATTCATTGGAACACCACTTAATCTGTCGGTAAATCATGAGCGATTCTTGGAAGTGCAAGCTCGTTTGCTTGCTTATCTTGCCTTCAGTAGAATGCAACCGTCTCAATTTATCTCGACAAAGCCGCACTTCGTAAGGTTTCTGTTTTCTGATTTGTTTGCTGGATTACGCTAAACGTTGCCGAACCAATTGGGGGTGTTGAGACCTTCAACAGCGAAGATTCATTTTTATCAGCCCAAGTATCAGTTACCTAAACAGCTTCGGACCTAACTCTATGTTTGAGCACAGATTCGGGGTTTTCACTTTCGAATTTTCATAGACATCTCTGTCATCGACGTATAAGCATGTTCACATCTTGAATGTGCCTTCTAATCATTTGCAACCGTTTGCATATGACATATTTTGATATGTCTCTCGTGTTGCACAAGTCGTATTGTCCGAGCTTGTTTCGTCAGATCCACTACTTATTAAACTTGCTGAAGACAACAAAATTTGACGTCTCATTTTCGGTAGTTTTTGTAATCAATTCTGCAGAGCCGTACCACAATCATTATATGTTCTATCGATAGTTCTTCCGTTTCTGCCACTGCATACATTGCTAACATTGGTATCATGCAATCAAAAGGTCTTGTGTGAACCGTACTCACATTGATCATGTCATCAGTAGATCATACCTAAACTACCATTATTCACTCTAATCAGACAAGGTGAAGTTACAACCATTTTTGGTTGCTTAGTTGTGGTTTATCAAACTAAGAGGAATAAACTGAAATTATCACAGTTTTGCGCACCCGCTGACTAACAATTGTTTACTTTTTTCAAGTTATTTAATGAGACAATCATTATTATTATTATTAATTATGTGGCTGTCATATTTCGTTGCGGGGCTAACATAATCTCAATGTCGCAGATCTAGTATGACTGCGATAATATACGTTGGGCCGTTCATGCATCCAAATGTACCAAACATTTTTGGTAGCTGTACACCCAATAACAAACCACACTGAAGTACAACATGTAACACCCGTCAAGAAACTAAAACAGTGTCAAATATGATGGTTTAGTATATTGCAAATCAAAAGTGTTTCTACAATCCGTATGAACCTTACCGATTTCACGGATTACCGCGCGTAAAGCAGAAGCATGATGTTCAAAATCTCGGAGCGGTAACTCTCCAGTATAGACGTAATTTACTTAAACTCAACTCATACGAACTAACACGAGGTTCTTATTCATGTATGCTTCTCATGAATCTGCTAGACCGCGACAAAGAAATGTTATGAGAATCTACTCATATCTTAACGACAGTTGTTGTGACACCGAAAACTTTAAACCAAGCAATCACTGACGTGGCAGAACCTCAACAAGACAGTGACAGTTCCACGGTTGTCTAGTTTGACTGCTACATTTCCAGACAACAAGTATGTAGTAATGTCCAAGGTGGGCAGTGTTGTACGCATGCACACTCGGAGGCCTACCACATTCTAAGGATTTCAGTGACCAAATCCGATTCATGCAGAAAAAGATACAGCTGGAATTGAATGAGCAGTTCATGCCAATACATCAAAAAGTGCCGCATCAAGGATGTTGCATATGAGCTGTTTAAATGCATTCCGCTTTTTTTCAAGAACATTCATGTCCGGTTAAAATCCAACGGAGCATGGTTAGAGATTCCGGTTTACCAAATTTAGCTCATCCGAAACTTAACGTGAGGTTATTCATTTTTAAGGTATTGATGACGGAGACAATAATAGGGACTAGAACGAAATCATGGAGATACGAAGCATGAATGCTTTTGCGAAAATCTGCTGGGATTTATGGTTCGACGTTAATCAATACCGTCATTGGCCTAGGTTTTCCCAGACTCGTAACAAAGAGAACGACCTTGAGTGACAGTTTTGTTACATAGCACATTGTGTGTACAAGCTACGCGCGGTTTAAAACGTAGATATAGCAGACCGACCGGCCAACTATGGTCAAAAGAAACGGAGAAGGAAAAGACAGGAATGGTCCTACAGCTCAACAAAACAAACGGTATGGACCCAATTCCGTTTGAATTGTCTGACGGCTTCGTCCGACAATGAGGCCAGCAGCTGTCTGTCTGCATCCAGGGTTGAGGCCTGTGGTTTTGTCTGCATGTACGGCGTCTTCACAACGTGTTTATTCTGTTTCATTTCAGAACTTCAGTGCATGTTTTAAGTAAGAAGAGTTAGACTAGCAAAATCCCATTTCTGATTTCAATCTCTGTCCTTGCTTGTTACGCTGGCCGTTAGACTTAACAATGTCTGCGCACTTTCTCTTTCAAGCACCTACATGATGTATTTACTGACTGCAATAATTCACAAAGATGAGCGTTGAGAGCTGAAAGAAATGTCTCTACGCAAGACTTATTATGTGATCACTTTTAGTGCTTCTCAGCCTCATCGAAGGAACAACTATCTCACCCTTCTTCAACTCCTTCAGTTTCATCTTAGTACAATATTACTTGTTGAATGAGTATGCTCAAGCAGTTCTTCACTGTATTTCCACCAGGAGTATAGTCGTCCTAGTTCGGAATCTATCCCGTGAAGGAGAAACCACTTTTTTGTATCGTTGAACGGATAACTTGTAGCATTGGCTTGCAAGTCTACTGCGTTCTGTTGTACGTATAGCTTTTCAAATGATAATAGGAAACCTTTCAATGTTGTGTTTTGTTCACCATCCAGAAAAGCCCGTTCATTCACACCTGGCATATAAAGTGCAGCCTCAGGTCATCAATTGTCATGTAATGTTTGTCTTCTTGTTCCGGCATACGTCCTCCTCCTGAACAATATATGTCGATATAACAATTTGATCAACCAGATTTCACTTTTTTCCTCATTAACGTTCGATTATATTCGTAGGTTGTATACTTTTTGCTAATCGTTATTTTAAAAGCATTTTCATATGAGGACAGCAACACATGCATGTGTAAAGTTCGGTTACGTGTTACGGAATACAAAACAACTTTGTTCAACCGACTAGGTAGCTACCTCACGTTTTACGCTTATCTGTCTAAATCCTACCATATTACGCTTTACTTGCACCAATCCATAATTTGACATAGAAGTGTGAAGAAATCAGCGTCAAATGCGGTGTCCGTTGGTTCTTCAACTAGGATCCAAACGGTGTAGTTTCTCGTCGTAAACTCTAAAGGAGTTATAGATTGAACATCACCCACAATTGATCGCAGTTGTCGAGTTCCAATATACTTCCCAGTCGGCCCTTTTCCGAAAGAAGCACTTGGTTCGAGTTTCGCTCTTGTTAGAGCTCGTCGGTAGTGCATATTCTTACCATGGTTGGGATTACAACTCCGGTCACGCTTTCATGAGACAACCGTGTTGACCACTGTCCATTCACCTCACGTTAGGCATGACCAAATTATCATATGTGAACGCTCAACCACTTTCGCTTGTGAGTAATGATCAGGTTGCCCGATCGCCGGACTACTTGTAAGCAGTGAATGACTTACATGTGGATTGAACATCACCCACACTTGATCGTGGCTGTCGCATTCCCATTGATTTTTTGAGTCAACCCTTTTCGAAAAGAAGCACCAGACTCGACTTTTGCTTTCATTAGAGCTCGTCAGTACTCCCCATTAATCTGAAGGATATGGCTATTAATGAAAGTTGGTGGCAGGAATGCTGCTATGATTGTTACCATAGTTTCCTTTGTGTTACGTTATACATAATTATTGCTAAGAATTTTATGAATTACACAGTATTCATGCAACTAATAAAATGTAAAATTCGCGCGGAAAACGAAACGGTCAAATAGTTTCGTTTTGTTAATATCAAATATATAGTTCTGGATACTTCTCCTATTTCCATCCACATTCCTTTTCCCTAACCGTGTTTCTTTTTTGCAATGTGTTTGTGACTGACTGAAGACTTCTAGTTTCGGAACAAATGTGTGAACACTCATGTCTAAGTCAAAAGCAGAAGACTAGCACCACACACAATTACTGACTATTTGAAAGTTTCTCTTGCATTTGTGTTTTTATCGCACAGTCTTGCGTTAGCACTCCATTTATCCTCAAACTCCTACATAAATATACAGAAATAATTGTGTAAAGGTTTATGTAACATGAGTATTCTTTTACTCTAAATGTTAATGCTTGAAGAGAATTGTAATCCTAATATTTCTGATCATCGGGACCTACACCGATTTGTGTTGTCAGTTGTAGAGTTCTAGTGAAGTAGGTTAGGTGCAAGCATTGCTTTCAGAGATGATCACTAAATTCATTCTAGCTCAGCCATTCTGCTATTAAACATCCCAGGGACAGGTTCTGTTAAGAAAGTTCATCGTGAAGAACTTCTACTCTTGGTCATTTTGTCCCAAGATACTCCATTCACAACCTAAGTCATACTGAGACAAATACCTCTCGTAGCATCGAAAGATATGTAATTGTTTGCAATTGTGATTATGAAGTAAATGAGGTTTGCGTAGGTTAGCAGTCGATCAAAAACGGCGATCAGCTACAACATCGAATTAGTTTGTCCGAGGTAGTGATGAAAACAACTTGTTTGAACACGTGTTGGATTCGAACAGTCGAACTACTTCAGTCTGGGTCATGAGACATAGCAACGGACGGGCCGATCAAAACGTAACATACGCTAACCGCTTGATAGCGATCGTTAATGTCATCACGTGTTTCTCTATAAAAAGGGCACTGTTTTTCAATAGACAGAGATTACTTAATGCCACTGAGATGAATGTTATTCTGATTTTCTCGATACAGTTGAAATTCACGCGACACATCGCACTTTCGTTAAATGTCATAGTTATCCGCAGACCGTTAGTTTCGGAATAGATTGGCTGCAGGATGAGTTATCTCTGGGAGGGATTGTCTTAAGAATAAATTGTCTCTGAAGTGAATTTATGGAAAACAGCCTTTAATTTTTCTATGGCATCACGTGTCAACTGAAAGACTGTGCATTTTTCTTTCAGGTAAAATCCATCTACTCAATCAGTATTGTTGTTCATATGTGGGTGTAGATTCCAGAAAGACCTCAGCAGGCACAATTTGACCTGTAAAATCGCTCCACGTTCTCTTGAATTCACAGAAAACGATGATCCAACTCCTTTTTTGACCCTGATAAGTTCCGCATGGTGAATTACGAGTAAGTTACACTTGTCGACTAAGTCTGTTTGTAATTAGGATAACTGCTCATTAGCCTCTAGATGACTGATTCATCAAGGCAAGTGCAGGCTCTTCCCTCATCGCGTGTTTGA
Organism: Paragonimus heterotremus; assembly: GCA_013368495.1. Classification (NCBI taxonomy): domain Eukaryota; kingdom Metazoa; phylum Platyhelminthes; class Trematoda; order Plagiorchiida; family Troglotrematidae; genus Paragonimus; species Paragonimus heterotremus. Next base: position 39,191 of record LUCH01001130.1, on the reverse strand, counting down.
TTCATGCATCGTATGTGCTTGTGATTGTGATTGATCTCAGTTTTCTCTATTCCCTTTGCTGGTTTCTTTAGTACATTCCCGAACGTAATCAAGTGTCAAGTATTTTTTTCACCATTATAACATGTAATTGCTTCGGTTAGTTAGACACACAAAAATACTCGCTGGCAAATTAACTGAGCTCGTTACGTGTATTGGAGCCTCTCTTGTGTACGTATTGGATGCAAGTAACCAAGTTTCATTGTTCATATTCCCCCCCAGGCGTTTTAGTCCTGCAACTTATTGTATTGTTGCATAACAGACAGTTTCATTATGAGTAACATACTACTCACGAGTAATATACTACTCACAAGCAACATCGAGGAACAAAAGGGCAAGCCCCGACGCGAGGAAGACGACAGATCAGAATAGACTATCAGAATAGTGTGTACACCCTATGGGAGAAATGCCATCAAGACGAATGACAACGTGCTGCTCCCTAATGTATGTGAATGCACGTCAGCCGTGCAAATGAGTGTACACGTTTGTGGTCTCACGTTTAACATGACCTGTACGGGAGCTCGTGCAATAAACGACTTGGCAGGCCAAGTTTCTTTTGCAGTCACAGCAGTATGACTCTATAATAAACTATCGGCAGCTCTAGGAAAGATCCATATGAAGTGCACTTTATGTTTAACACGATGTTTTGTTTTTAACACAAGGCATTTACCAAGCCTTGATTCCCGTCAATTTTCTACTTCCAAGGTTTTGATTGGGTGGAAATGGGTGTCCCATTTTCCATTCGTTTGCATAGATGTTGTACTGAACATGTTATGTTGTCTTACGTTTGTATGGTTCAGCAATTCTGTAGTCTCTAAACTTAGCAATACCCACCATTAACTATCTCACTTTTTCTCGTTAGTTTTCCAAGTTAGCATCACATCAATATTAAAACCCCCGTCTATTGCAGTCTTTGGATGAATCGTGTTTTGCTGTTTACCTGATGTGGGCAATAACAAGAAGCTCGTAAGCCTAACAAACGCAATTTTCGACGCCCTACCGAGTCGACGGACATTAGCTGGCTTACAACACAGCCATATCCTTCCAACAACGTTCTGAATCGACAAGCACAGTACTGTGTAGTATATCGAAATTATCTGTCAGATATCGAGTGCTCTTATAGCTTTGTCATATGCCACCAAAGATTGCGTTATGCACCGCTTTTGAAAGTTTCGAAAATCATCCCATGTCTTTACTACCTGTGACATATAGACCTGGATAAATTATCAGTCTTCCCATGTTTACCTGTCCAATCCTACCGGCTGAACCGGGTAATTTGTCTTTTTCCTAATCGGGTAGGGGATACTGACACTGTGATAGTATCTGAAGAAGATTAACCCAAAGTGACGGCAATCTTGTGTCAATCTCCAAACTCAAGTTAAACGTGGCACTCAATCTGCGATATGTATTGGTTACGACCAATCATCTGGCTTGAAATAGTTTGTTGACCAAGCAATATCCTAGTCTAAACTAGTGGAACAAGAACATTATGCCTATTGCCTGTGGGAACACAGTGGACCAACAAAAGTGACAATAGCGAAATATGAAGACGATTAAACGTTCAGTCACAATGCGCAGTTGATCACAGTTTATGAACTTTGTTTTGATGTTCTCCAAAGGATTGAGTGGCACACTTTATTGATAACGTCAGTCGTATACACACTGTACTATCACCTATCCCATAGAACGCTATGGTTACCAACTCTATTCAAATCACGCTTGCATCTCAGTACGCGTGTGTTCGTCCACTCAGTGACCTTGCTGCTCTCTTTAACCGAGTTCACATAATGAATTGAAAACAACTCAAAAGTTTTGCAAATTACTATGCGAGCAAATAAGCATATTTACATACACTTGTAATATGAAATTCGTTGTGTAAAATAGTAATAAACGGAAAATAAACTCCGAGCAAATGAACGCGGTTACTAAAAGTAGTGCAACAAAAGAACTTCGTTATTCACCAGTGTGGTCGCTCCAAATTTTCTGCGTCCAGAGTAGGTACCTTTTGAATCGTAGCTGACCTCCACAGTGGGGGCTGTGAGGTCAAAGAATATGGAAGAGAACTGGACCACAGTGTTCAACGTCTCGAAACTCACCACGAAGTATACACGATCTCGAGTGTCTCGATGGACACGATAGATAGTCAACACGTTTTCGTTCAATCGAGGCTGGATGACCATCAAGCGTCCAGTATTGATTCCGGTTGCCAAAAGACTGACTGCAGATGAGGCCATCCAATATTTACGCCATTGCTGAATGCGATCGAATCCATCGTCCGAAAAAAGTTTGTTGGTAGGCCAGTAGGTAGAAAAGTCATTGAATTGTTTGTACGACCACTGAATGAGATCTGTATTACCGGAAGACTAGAATAGAATGTAAAATTAAAACGAGTTAACGAGATATGAATTACCCCTTGCCACTCTTGACCACATTTTAAGCTCAACTAAACTAACGGTTACATCTTTATTTGTACCTATGAAACCGAACACTGAACCAGCAGTGTACGAAACCCTAAAATCGCACGTTTAAATTTAAGCACTAAAACAGTACCGGTCGGGCTACATAGAGTGCTTTCTGGGAGACGAAAAACTGAGTGTCACTAACTTCGAAAGGGATTTGGGTACTATTGTTTCAGATGACCCTAGTCTGTCCTCAACAGTATACCAATGAACAAGAAAGCCAACTCAATGCTCAGGTTACCCACCAGGAATGGGATGACTTTACTCAGACGTTTTCATCGTTATATTCAACTTGTTAATGTCTCACCACCAATTCGGACTAAACATCTTATCATCCTCACCTTGTGAAAGATGTCACTTATATTGAGAAAGTACTGCACAGGGCAACAAATTGGATTACCATACCAAATTCTCTGTGCTGCCCGGATAGGTCATGTAAACGGAGACGGTTTCCAATGTCCTACCGATGTATAAGAGGGGGTTTGATTTTAGTGTATGAGATCCTTCATCAACCATAAAATCTCTTATGGAAGACATGTGTCAAACAAAAATAACCACCTAAAAGGCAAATCGCCTAAGCTACAACATCAAATGACCCGCTTGCTTTCACTCTTTTGGATTCCGGGTGTACCCAGTCTGGAACATTCCCACCAATTCTGTTGTAACTGCGACATCGCTGGAATTCAAATGTAGACACCACGCCAAACAGAGCCTCTGGAAGATTGTATCGTCAGAACCCTTGTGGGCGAAAATACGCTCGACCTGTCTCTCTGTTGATGCCAACCAGCTGTTGCCTGCTTTAAGCTACAGCGCTCTTGTTGTATGCATGCTATGCAGTGGTTGGATTACTAATCCGCCCGTTATCTCGATTCTCTCATTCACAGTCATTCCGTTGTTGATCCTATGAAATTGAAACGACGGATAAATTTACTTTTTCTTCCTAAACTATCTAACAGAAACTCAGATATAGACGAGCTTTCTCATTCTCTTCTAATCCGTAAAGTTCTGATGAATCCAATGAATGTTTGTTTCGAAAACTATGTAACGTTGATGAAATCAATGATAAGAAAGGAAACGATAATCGAGGTGACCATAACACAGTACCTGCACGACTGACTTCAGATAAGATAGAAAAAAATTAACAAATTGAGCATTTCAGGCATGCTAAAGCAAACCCCCCTGTTTACTTCACTCTGCATGCCAACACTCTCTTATCTAGCAAATGACCCGAAATTATGTTTGATGAATGTTTCGGTGGGGAAGCACATCAGCAACATATCGTGCTAAGTAATCTGGCGCGCGCTATTTAATTTATACATCTACGAAGACAAAAATGGGTAGTTTTAATAATTGTCATAAGGAGGACAGTATGTGGAGTAATATTACTAGTTCGTTATGGTAGAACTTGTTAACTGTGTACGCGATTTTTATCTACGGAACTCGAAATCAATAAGATGGTAACGAGTGAACAAGTCATGTGGAAGACTGTCTTTCATCAGTTTCCAGCCTTCTGGATAAGCTGGCATTTGGCGCAAGCATACGAACAAGTCGACCTTGAAATGAGTTGATATCCAATCGATGAATGGAGAGGGCAAAAATAAACAGTGGAAACTTTTGTTAATAAGTCAACCGAAACTATAAACCTTCATGTTCCACAATGGACCTTCTTTCAGCATGAAAGGGCTAGCCTATCATAGTAACTACGGCGCCATAATTCACAATCTAGCGGAATATCTTTTGTAAATCGCGCGTTTGTGCAAACGAACGCGAATTTGTTAACAGAACTCATGACTCTTGGGTGTCGCGACAGAACGGAAGTGGAGTGATTGTCCGTCTCATTAAATTTAAACGCAACAATGATTGTTTCAAAATCGATGCGCCATATACTGGAGACTGCTGTGTCGTTTCGTGTTGAGAATAACCTGTTCCCACGTATGTGTGTGTCTGTGTGTGTGCATTACAATATGTGACAGAAACGAATTCAACCAACGGTCTATGACACGAAAGCAACCTGTGCCCCCTCACTAGACTAATTAGTTTAGTTACAGTCTGATCAATATAATTTACATTCCTCCCCGTTGCGAACGTAATTGTGATAATTTGTTGCATACCTGTTAGCTACACCGCAACGCTTGATGAGATACCTTTGTTGAATACAAGCAACTCAGCTTTCATATAAGCACAAGTGATACAACGTCTCATTGGTGCAGTTGACACTCCATCGTGTGATAAGTACCAAATCACACGTGCTTATTTATGAAAAATTCGCGCGTATGGCAAGAAAGTCCAAATCAGTAGACGGAAATCCCACCTGCTGTGTGACCCTCGGAAGGGAAGGAAAACAAACACAGTAACTTGATCCCAACCAGCGAAATTTCCATGTTTTTGTATACAGCACTCAAACACTACGATTCTTCAGTACGGTCAATTGCGTTATTGTCTCCTCTTGAGGTGATAAGTTTACTTGGTCGACACTCACAGGCGATACTGGTTGGGGTTTCATTGAAGATAATTCAATCGTGCCTAATTTGTGTTCAACAGCGTAGTGGTCAACATGCCCGATTTAGGAGAACGCGAACAGGGGTTCATTTCTCGACCATCGTTAAGAGATGTACTACTGCTGAGTTGGAACCAGATCGCTAATGTGAAACCTAGTGAATTTTTCTAATCATTGGTCTATAGTTGGTTTTCGGTTATCGGTTGGTGTTAACCGCCTAGTTTTTTAATACCATTTTCATGATCGTGATACTGTTCGCTCAATGGACCAGTCCAAGTTTAGTCAGTTGCAAGTCATTGTTTTCTGGGTTATTTTGTACAATCGTGAACTTACATTAAGAGTTGGTGGAAACTTATTAGACTCGTCGTTTATTCAAAACCCAACATAATAGACAATTTATCAGAGGTGAAGTCAAGTGTCACTCTAGGAAAAATCGTCAGAATTGGACAAAAACTTTCATTTTTGCATCTTCTGCTATTTGCTAAGTTCTGTTTACTGTATCAGACCGACCGAATCACAACTTGTGATTCTGTTCGGTATAGTGATGTCAACCATTGACAGACTCTGGTTTATTTAATATTAATGTACGTCGACAAACCCGTGATGTTGCAAAAAGAATGAGAACTGCTCACTACAACCAGTCAGAGGTGTTCACGTTATTAGTTGCACAGCAGGTTTCAAATATGATTCCAAGATATACTCAAATCCCCTACTGCCGGGTTTTAAAAGTAGTCAGAATATTGTTGTGTCATTGTTTTTGACCCGAGTTCGATTTGCTAGTTTCATTAATCTAGCTGAAATGCCAGCACATTAATCACTCCATAGAGTGGCCATCATTATCTGATTATGTTTATTCTCATCAACCGTTAATGAACAAAGACATTGAATACGCGTTCACTCAACTGTTGTGCACAGTCCACTAAAGAATCCACTCTACGACTGAGTAGAACGTAGGAAAATAGCGAAGCTCTCGCTAGATTCTCGATATATCCAATCAACTGCGTGATGATAAGCATCTACAAACAATTGTCACGTCTCTTTGCCTAGTAATAGTTACGCTTCGGAAATAATTACTTATTCATGCAGATCTCTTAGTTGGTTCCGAAAAGGACCCTCGATCAACTTTGATTACAGTGAACGTTTATACTAGTGCAGTGGAGTTCAGCGATCGTAATATACTACTGATACCACGGCTATTCAGTAGCAGGCAT
>LUCH01001130.1:8742-28936 GCA_013368495.1 Paragonimus heterotremus | reverse complement strand
TGTATTGCTTTGCCTAATAAATAACCCTTGTGCCATCCGCGTTCTTGGATCACAACACTAGTACACCCCGGCGACTTTCTTATCCCCCCATAAAATTTAGTGCAGGATGATTCCGCATGGTCTGCCTGCTCTAGGAACAAACTGCCGTTTGTTGTGGCCGTTCAGTACGAACCCGGTTCCTTGCGTACTACGGTAATATGGAAGGAAACTACGGGACAATAGAAACTCCCTCCACTACAGTGCTAGACGGTCCCAAAGCAATCGGAAGTGTATTTTTCCAGTCCCCATTTGAATTACTGATTATCGACTGGCCGGCTGTTCGACAGTTACTTTCGCATACTTCTAACAGCATTCAACGAGAAGAAAGAGGCTGATGGTTTATGCTATAGACTAAGGTGAAATAATCGCAATAGTCTGAAAGCTTGAAGGTTTTCATGAGAATCGGGAAAGTTCCATAATGAAATCTGCATTCCAGTTCGTTCAAACAACATGTCCAACATACACTCTGTACTTAAAAATGGTTGTTAATTACATTATAAATATCTACAATATGCCTTCAACTAGTAAAAGAAACGTGACTAGATAGACTGCAGAAACAAGGACTTTGCTTACTAATAAAATACTCTACTTTTAATGGTTTTGTCACAATATAACCGTTACGGATTTATTTGCTCCTGAAAGTCGCTTCGGAACACACGCGTGAAATACTTTACATTGTCGTGATCATTTAAGCATCTAATTAATGTTAACTTCAGGTATCGATTTTGAAGGGACCCAAAATTGATGACCGTTATAACTGTGTGAGACGTTTTAAAATTTCACATTTCAGTATCAATGGAATGCTTGAAACAACAGTTTCAGCGATAATCACTAAGTGATATTAGCAAACAATATTAGAGTGGTATGTGAACCTCGGAGGCTAAGCAACTAACCTAAATCGATACAAAACCCATCTAGCCAATGAGCACGAGGTTTTCGAGAAACACCAAATCATTGTCTTGTTTGATCTAATATTAATAGCATTAACAAAATCGCGTGTCTGCACTGTCCAGTCTGCTAACCTATCTTGTATCTTACTGGTTGATTCCGTGGCATGTCTGACGCATGCTGGAATGACCCTACTAATCGTATGTATTTGCGTCGTTTTAAGGTCATTTTATTTATTCAGCCATAAGTGATCATGGACCAGACCAGGTGGTACTGTGGCTCGAGGCGCCATTCATCGCAACATGACGAGGAATATTTCAGGTGAAGAAAAACGTTGCCCAGGAGAAGGGAAACAAAAAACAATGATACATGAGTCGGCAGAATTATAGTATGGGCCCGGATACAAAACTGACTTTGGCACGTTGCCATTTCACATAGGGTTTCAAAACAACGATCTAAGTGGCCACCAATACTTCACACTGGCAGTTTACATCTGTCGTTTATACCCGACCGAACTGTCAAGGTCATCATAGTTGTTGGCCCAGTCCTCGCCTCACCACTTCGTGGTTTTACCCAATCGTTGATAACTTCGGTGAGTATCACCGGGTACGTAAACGTTTGGCTGGCATACGGAGCATGTAACTCAACCATCACAGACTGTGCAGTTTGATTAGTTGGCCCAATGATCACGCTTCAGTAGTCTTTGGAAATATGTAAACGCGAATGACCATGTTTCTCATACTATCATTCAAGTTGATGAGGACTAATGAACAATAACAGTGGTAATCAAACACTGAAAGCTTCTTTACATTTACCCCACGGATAGGTCACGTTTAAGAACCATAAGGCAAAACGAACCACACACAGGCATTATGCATCTTTTTCCTCAGCGATAAACGGAAGTCATCCTGACATCACTGATGTCGAACGTTAGCAAAGGCAATAAGTGCTTTCGCTGTTCCCCTTGAACTCTCCTCAACAATGATACAAACTGACGAACTATGCAATACTACCTACTTAGGTGAAATGGTCCACCATCCCAAATAGACTGTTCGTAGTAAAAAAGACAAAGAGGGAAACGGCGCAATCTTAAAGCAGAAATTTGCGGATACGAAATGCATTTCATTAAAATAAGCCAGGTTATTTGGTTTATTCAACATTATCACAGTGTCCTAGGAAGAATAGCCAGGTAAAATAATACTGTCTACATGTCTATATCAGTAAGCAAAGTGTTTTGAGGATACTCTCGAAGAAGATTATTGAATCAACAAAAAGCACCTTTTACAATAGACAAAGTTGATCAGGAAGGCAAATATCAGACAGCCCTGAAGAACACCACTCGGAATACAGAATATAGAAGCCGTACGCTCATAAACCCTCATCATGCATGCACATTGAGCATGAAACGGCTTTAACAGTTTCAAATGTTTCTCTGAAAATTCGTTTGAAAGAGCATAGCAGTGAAAAGTTTCACGAACAACCAAAGTGTAGATAGCCTTTAGTTCTGAAGATGCCTCGGCCGTCGAGTGCACGTAAGATTGTCGCAAAGCAAAATATAATCAGTACACTAGCAGCCGGGTTTAATTCATGCCGGTTTTCACCATAACTGACCATCTTTAAGCACGAACTGCTGATGCAATATTGAACCAGTGGTCAACCTGAATATGATTGGACAGAGACTAATACCTCAAGAGGTGTCACATAAATTTCTAGTCTTTTTATCTGGGAGTGGAAATAACTTGGTAGATTTCAACCTCCAGATGTCTTCTCAGTTCCTCAAAACGTCTGATGGAATTTTGCAGGCCCTATGTCAGTCTCCAGAAAGGACAAAGCTGGATCAGTGCGCTTAATACGTTTCATTTGCTTGGACCCCAGCGCCACTCCTGCTATTAGCGGGTGGGTGTCATAAATGTAATACATGGTCATTCGGGTCTCGTCCGTTATGTGGCACGGTTCTGGCCAGCTAACCCGTTCCTTAGACAGTGTGCGTGACTGGCATATGACAAGTCAACCATCTTTTCCCATGAATGGTTTTACTCATACTTAGTCAGCGGCGAACACCATTACTAGCCGGTAAGGAAAGGACACCATTGCATGTTAGCCAATAGTGCACAACTCATGTCATCGTTGACTCCCATAAGAACACTCTGAAAACTAGGTAACGATAGCATGTTAAAACGAGGCAGATAAATCACAGTTCATTCTAGGCATCAAGACAAAAATTCAAGGTCTGTTGGTCAATCGGAGAGTAGTTTCCTAAGCAGTTTACTGGGTCGGTTACCCAAAGTGATGTGGGATAAAATATGGGCTATCGGGAAAAATAAACCCTTGTTCCTGAGTCAAACAGTTGATTATGAAGAATATCAAAATATCGAAACGGGTGATTTGTTTTGTTCCACAGCCATCATGTAAAACATTTCGTTAAAAAGTGGAAATCCCACTTCATAATGGATGGCGCTTTCAAGGACGACTGCATGACTACAGATATATTCTTAGTGGACGAGTTTATTACATGTGAATTATGTTTAGGGTACTCGTGAGTATTTAGAACGTACACTCAACCAACGCGATACGTCACCGAATTTGACAGGTTCCAAAATTATTCACACGTGGATAGGAAACAAAATGTTCATTTCTTTTATTGACCAGTTAGCTAAAAAAAAAGCAGACTGGAAAGAGCCGACAAATGATCGGTAACTGAAATACTCAGTGTAAATTGTGTCATTAGTTCTCTTCATGCTGATTATGACGATTGTTTCTCACTTGCTTTTATTCCCATTGAAAACACGGACTTCGAGTTAACGATTAAATCGTGGTGACATAGTTGGCTTGATTCGAGATCAGCGCGTTTTACTAGATCCACACATAGGTGCTCGGAAACACGTAAGTCATAGACCAAAAGTGCAAATTAACATGTATAGTTTATTTACGAAATTTATTATGTAAATCTTTTGGATGCCGTCACACTTTTCGGGGTTGTACAGTGGTTGACAAAAATGCACCCCCCCCTTTAATAAAAATAGTTTAGTAAAATAAGATGTATTCTTCCAATCCCAGTTTGTCCACTCATTGAAGCTACCAACCACATGTAAAAGGTGGTTCCGTGAAATTCCCATAAACTTCACTTTGTCTCCGTAGTCTAACAGCGTTGGACGGCCCGTGACATCTGCTCTTACCTATGCCTTCTGTAAACGTTCAAGCACAAAAAAATGTGACACGTACTCTAATCTCATGAGCCTTTCTGACCATGGCTAGGATCGACCCTGAATGTTACCAGGCTGAGATAGAGTTAAAGGTAATGTACACGGCTTCAACCCGACTAACCGAAGCAAGTGTCGATCGTCTCTCTGCGCGATGATCCCTACACTTTTTTGCATCAGTCTCGGTACAGTGATTGAGATTCGTACCCCAGCTCACTTTCTCATGAAGTAGCCATATCGCCCCTTGCGTGATTGATCTTGTATCAGGCCTGTTCAGAGTATCGTGTGAACAATGTTTTATTTGTCCGACCATTTCGAGAGAAGATAGTGCAACAGCCCTGTTAACTTCTATTCTCAATCAAATCATAACCGCAGAATCCACCAAAATTCTTGAGTAAATTTTCTTTACAGACAAGTGGTCTGGCACTTAGGCAGTGTAAATGGGAGACCGATGAAGCTTCATGGTCTTTACGGTTCCCACGTGAGAACGTAGATCGGAGTTCAAATTCAATTAGTGGTCTAACAGAAAAGGAATTCGAACTTAGAGATCAGCTGACCACAGCTTCCATCAAAACGTGAAGGCTGTGATCAACTGTGAGTGATATTCAATATGAATTGATCAAAACTCTGACTACCACTGCCACAGTCAATCAATCAGACAGACAACAATGTTTTTTGCTTATCTCCAAAGTTGAATTTTCAGCTCTTCACACATGAAAGATAATCAATTCAATGAGCTAGGTTCACATCTAAGATTCGAGTCAGATCAAGAACAATAAAAGCCTGTACCTAAATACTTGTACCGAGATCAAGTTGAAGAAGTAGACGTATATTCAAAGAGAACCGAATCAGATGGGCGTATTTTCTCAGTTGGAATGTTGACTGAAAAATTTCCAGTGTTGTAAAACTACGAGAAATAGCAATTCTTTTGGGTCTAGAAAAAGGTTTAGGATCTGCCGACAACAAACCAGGAAAAATAACCAGTGTACAGGACAATCATTGGCAGAGCGCATCTGTATTGATAAATCGATTGATTAGGTAATATGGAATGGATCGAGAATTTAAATGCCCGATACAAATGAGTGACTTTCTGACCTTAGTGGAGATGACATGAAATGATTATGTCTTGGTTAAGGCTTGTGAAGTGGATGCTGAATGTGGAATAACAAACAATCCACACTTCTATAGGAACAAAAACGATGATGAAGAAACAATAACTATAAATGGCTAAACCGTCTGATATCTACTATTAACAAGCCAACAAATAGATTACCAAAGAGTTTTCACAGAAAAACTATTGTCTCGCATATACAGTCAACTTGGGTTCACTATTTGTTCTGTATACCCAGGAAACTGAAACTTCCGTTACCAATGCTATCATACGTTTTATGCTACTAACAGATCAGAAATGTGAATATTGATGGACGGAATAAAGTTTGAACAGCAATAGTATGAATTTAATAGGGTACATATGAAGTAACTAAAATGTCCCCGTTGTCATACACTTAGACGTTTAATAAGGTGTGCGAAAACGGTTTCAGAATTGGCCGAAATTCTGGCTGGGTACAATCGTACCGAAAAATTGTATGCCTGAGTGCGAGCATACAGGAACCTGCGTGCACATCTTGTTAATAGAACGGATGTATACCAGGGTATGTTTAGAAATAAAGACTAACTGCTTCTCCTAAAGTATTTTCTTCAAAAACTTATTGCAATCTTATGAATGGGATTCAACGGTAACGGATAAAATATGTACACGGAATGATACTGGATGAAGCCAGAAATTGGAAAGATCTGTTTGAGATTTTGTGATCTCTCTATATAAAGCCAGCGAAAATTACAACAATACAGTCAACGGGAAAGTACACAAAGGCTAGTGATTCTTTGGACGACGTAAACAGGAGATAGAAAATGCTTTCAAACAAACCACTCACACAAAACGAGTCTGCTAATTTTTCTAATACATTCTTGGCATAGCGATATTAATGCGCATCATGGCCTACAATAACTCCTAGCTATTTCAGTGATGATTTTCTTGGAATGGATATACCTTTGTCTTCTGTTTTGCAAATTACTGATGACACACGCTACTAACGAGTGCATTTGCACATTTTGAGGTCTTCGTAGACAAGTCACAAACATATGACAACCCTCTCAGGACAGATAAACCTTACTGCAGGATCAATGAACTAAGTGTGTCAGAAAACATGTACCGTTAGCACAATGCCGTCAGCTTATTTTCAAAGGCACTGTTCTTTTTAGTAATGACGCGTCATTCGTGTAAAGTGAGAACAAAATGGTAACACAATAACCCCTTGGGTTACACCAGAGGTAGTTACCACATAAGGAAAACGTTGTTTTGCTGCGAAGTAGTCGCCCAAACGTTTGATTAAGTTCGGATGGATACCGTAATTCTGTATCAGCTAACATGAAATTACTCGGTTCACACTGCCGAAAGTATCGAAGAACTTCAAGAAACGAGGGTGGATTATTTTACATTATTTGCTTGGTGTTGATAGGTTGAGATGTGAAAGATTGGTAATAGTATCTAGTATTGATCACAAACTTCAGTGAGTATACTGGTTGGATTACTAATGAACATTTGGGTATTCTAACAAACACGGCACTTTCTCCTTTGCGAAGGTGCATGCCGTTGAAAGGAGCTTGAGACAGTGTACGATTTAATGAAATCATGCACGCTGTTTGCCAAAGTCACCTTCTAATGGAACTTGAAGGGTAGCCTATGCTACTTTTTCACATTTTTTTCCCTCCTGACAGTTCAATCACACCGTTTTATCCGAAATTATGTAAAGTTAGCCATATTTCACTCAATGTTGAATTACGTCACTGTGTGGCTTCACGTGACGGTGCAACGTGGAGTTAACCAATAAACTCACGAAAGGAATGTGTGCACCTCTACAGGATGAGTCACCTTCATTAACATGTAATGCCAGTTCATAGATGGATGGGGTTTAACAGGAAGACAAAGGTAACACGCTTATGCATTCTTGTTTCTATGTTGATCAAAAACAAAATTTGTTGAACGATTCATACAGGCAAACAAAGCAGTCACAGGGGAGGAAAACGAAGTGGAATGAAAATCACCTGCATGCAGAATGCCAATACACTTAAATGACATACAGAGATGAATGACTGTATCGGAGACGCGATTTTTCAAACACTCAGTAGAATATCTGAACGCGGCGATATGTGCAAAAGCCCACAGCGAGTGAATTACAAATAGCGCGGGCGACCGGATGAGCCATCGCTCAACGAAATCGGAAGAACTGACAAGGAATGGGCAGCAAAAACTCTCGACAGAAAGCGTCAGTCACACACAAACCAGGCAGAAGTGCACACGACGTGTGAACGGAAACCGGGGATGTTGTGGACTGGAATTCCGATTCATAAACGCGAGTGCGCATGTGGTTTGGCAAAATGCGAGTTTGACAATAAAGATTGTGCTTTACTGAACTATATTTTGCTACACCACGAAGGCAACCGGCAAATATGAAACCAGGCAGAAAACTACCACCCACAGATACACACGGACTCGAATAAGACAACGAATAGACAGAGAGATAGAAGGTGGCCTATGTGAATGCATTAAAGAAATGGTTTAGTGAATCACATCTTTGTTTGACCATTCCTATAAGCTGATCGAGTAGAGTTATACACATATCAACCTGGTCAACAATGACCACAATAATCAGATCTGGACTGAAAAGAAGCGGTACCTATGCAGCAACGTGTCCATTTTACACTTAAACTTGAGAAAATAACCCACTTAGCACTCATTCCTGGTAGAAGACGTGATGTCCGCTGATGTTTTACCCGGTTTATGTGTGCACAGTCTTTTCTGTTATGATCAAGTCTGTTCTCAGATGCTTACATCTGATTGTCCTCTATTTTATGGCTGACTGTAGGCAAGCGTCACGACAAGTAATTCATTGAAGTGGAGGGCCATCGTTAGTGTTTAGGCTCTAAGACTAAACGGTACACATAGAATCTCTGAGGTTGGATAATAAAAATGTAGATCTTTAAAACCGATTGTTTAGTCTCCTAGAGGAACCAGGCTAAAAGAGGTCTTTGTATTTCACCCTTTAATAGGCAAAGCAAACGAATCCACATCAAATAAGGTACCAATATAAATAAAGCGGACCGGCCTTCCCCTTAGACTCTTTCAGCTACAATGTAATCCGCCAAAAGGTTTTTGTGGAAGCTCTGTTTCATAATATAGGACATGGTTTAATCAATCGTCTTTCCAAGTATGGTGATTCTACATTGTCCGCCTGCTGGCAATATACGGTAATCCACTCAGTAACGCGTATTCGACAATTCCAATAACGTTTATTCAGATGGTCGGGTTAACGGGACTATTTTACAAATCCGAAAAACGTAAGAAAAGGCGATTAAAAAGATTGGAATTTATACGGTACTGGTTATCAAAATTACAATAAACGTAATATCTCACCTCGAATATGAATCAACCGGATTCATAAATTATCCAGCAAAGGCTTTCAAAATGAAGTAACTAAAAACGAGTCCACAAATAGCCACCAGTCAACGGGAAATGAGCTCAGTAAAACAGTCGGGTGCAGATGAAGGTAGGAACGTGACAGACAATACCAAGAAGGGAGTTTTAACAGATAGGCAATGATAGTTATATAAAAAAAGGGAGAAGAGCAAACGTCCTGTGTTATGTTATGGTGCAAAGTTCATTATGATCGTTTACTGTTTACAGCAAAGACTAATTAAGGCAAATTTAAAGTCGACTTTCTACACATAAACCAAACACGCCTCAACGGATGCATCGTTCCGCATCCTATCAAACAAAAGACGACAAACGTAACAGACTAACTTCAACAGACCTAACATACGGTATTGCGAAGTTTGGCAAAAAAACGTTTAGTTTGTGAAAACTGCAGCAACTCAGTAATCCTGTTTTTTGACCCATGTGTTGCAAATCAGAATAACATACCACTTCACACTTCCATTCAGCATGAAGTGTGTCTATAGCCAACCATCGAAAGGGTGACCTATCACGTACGTTCTAACTTCGACGTTGCGTGACTGGTGTTGAAGACCAGACGTGTCTCAAGTGGTGGATTGTAGTTCAGATTCATAGCAGACTTTTTCGGGACAGGCTCAGAGGAACGTCAACAAGCATTAAACGATGCACGCCAGAAGTTTAGATCTCCAGACAAAATATTCTTGTTGAAATCATTGACTGAAGTGACAGATGAGAGTAAAACGGGCTGTCAGTCATGTTACACTGAACGGTAAATACACTCAACTTATCTCTGAAAGTACGGAAATTGGGTTTTGTAGACCACATAAGGTGTGGTGGTTTTCGCGCTAATGGCACATTTTTGTCGCGCAGAAGTCAGAGCATTTACAGCCACGTTATAGACACACTTTTCAGCCAAGTAGGGTATAACTTGTCTAGTTCTAATTGCAGACATGCATCTAGTGATAGTATGCATGCACAATGGTCGTGAAATGAAACATCCTGTAGTTAGATTGCGCTTGTAACCAACAATTTGGGTGATTACGAAGTCCTCAACTTGGCAGAAGGCATTTACCGACTTTACTCTACAGGACTGTCCAACTGTTCATATGTAATATCCACGGCATTGCTTGGCAAACCTCTTGATTTTATCCAACTGTTGGTGCTCTCGGAAGACGCAACAAACGCCCAGCCGGCATACGAAGAATACGACTCAACCATTGCAAAGTGTGAAATTCTAACATTCGACCGATCAATCGCGCATGCAAAATTTTGAGAAACGGACGCTGGGGAACAGTTGCTTTGTACAAGCAACCGACCCAATTGATGCGAGGTAAAGGACGGAGAAAGCAATGCTCAAAAACTGGGAGTTCGTTCGTTTTTTTACGTTTTAGAACCATAGAACAAGGTGGCAGTTTACACCTTCTATCCAGAGATGACCGAGCACTTTTTGATGCCTTGCAGGCAGAAAATAGGTGAAAGGTGTAAGTGTTTTTTGTCGCTTCCGCTTACACTTCATAGGTAATATCGCGAGATGATAAGATAGATACCGTTAACAGGGTAAGTGAAGCGGTCCATCGGTTCAAAGTAGTCCTGTGATAGCAATTTACAGTTTGAAGGTGCGAGGCGCTTTCCACGCGCACTAGTCCAGTCGCTCACTTTTTTTCACCATGATCTACGTGCTTTCGGCAAGTAAACCAAGTGAAACATTATCGCTTTCATACGCTACGTGAGTCAACTCAGTACATGAAAGAACTCCACGTAAGTGTTCTCGTTTCCCTACAACTTGTAATTTCTGAACTAATGGCTTTCACAAGTCTACTACATTTCTATTTCTGATGCCCTCAATACAGTCATTCTGATGTGTCTATTAACTCCTGACAAGGTAACATACTGTGGCCTAATACACGTGTTTGATTCATGCAGCCAACTCATGCTTTATATGCTAATATTTATGTTTCACTTCTTTCTGTGCAAGTGAATGTATATTGTTCACAAGAGAACGTGGAGGGATGTTCAACATACTAGATTAGCTAATACGATATGTACACGTTCACAGATCTTGGTCACTTGATGATAAATGTACAAACGAATGTGAACCGATAGTAGCGATCTAATACTTATTTGTAGATCCCCTCCTTAGGTTTGAAGGCGCTTACCTTCATAATATTCTGAAGCTTACGTGCTCTGTTTATTGCATACCATAGTGTCATCAAGTTTAATACTGCGCCTTCGGCATTAATAATAGACGAGGGAATCCTCTCAGTAATTCAAACAAATGTGGGATACTTTCTAATTTTCAGTTAGTAATTCTGCTTAAAGCTCGTCTGCAATGTAAACACGCGGTCCACTTAGTTGTGACCGCTCGACCTCCAAGTCCGACTATTGCACGAGCTCCCGTGTAGGGCATGTCGAAAATCAAACCACAAACGCGTACACTCATTTGCACGTCAGACTTGCATTCACATACATCATTGTCATTCGCCTTGGTACAACTTCTGCCATAACAAGTACACACTGTTTCGATAGTCTCTGTCATCCTCCAGGTGTTCGAAGCTTGCCCTTTTGTTCCTCAATGTCGCCTGTGGGTGATATACTGCTTGCAAGTAGTCTACTACTCACAACGAAACTTCCTGTCATACAACACACTGAAAGCTATTGTAAACACCTGCATAGTCCACCGCATCAGGAGTTAGAGGCATTTCGGGGGTTAGCTTGAGGCTGTAGTTTCAGTTGTTGATGAAAACTTACGGCCAAGAGGTAACTGCTTAGGATTGGTAACAAGAGATGTTCGGATAATCCAAGCAGTACTCAACATTGACTGGGATTGAATATTCTGTCATGCTCAACACAGTTTTAATGAGATCAATTAAGACGTTAACCTCAGAATCGAAGGGGTCACACACATGTAAGAGAATATATATGAAATAGTGTAAGATTGCAACATGAGCAAAATGCGTGTTTACTACTTTGTCACAAAAGAACCGGAATGAAACGTCCAAATGGACGAGAAAGTAGTGTTGTTTTGGTTGACAACCGAATGCAGTTCAATCCTGTTCTCAAGTGATACCCTTTCTTGTGTTGTGATAACTCAAGCCCTTTGCCTTGATTACTCAACATACCAGTTCCATTTATCCGGGTTTGAAGTGTCCGTCCACACACAGTGTGTTTGCCCCTGTGTCGTTCAGCTAACTTTATCGTAACCGAGATGAACATTTGACCCCTATTGCCTCGACACATCTGAATTACTATTTGTTCTTTCCCTGTCCACTGACCTACAAAACCGGCAATGAATGTAATGGATTGTGTACTGGCTCCGCACTGGTTTAGCTTGTTTCAACAGCTTCGGTATCATGTCCTGACTTTTCGCTGTGATTATTGGAATGGATATGAGGCGGAAACTACATGGTAGATGTTTAATTCAGACCAACCAGTCTCGGCTACTCAGCTGTAGAATAACATTCGTCTGAACTATCAGTTGGTTCATAAACAAGGGAATCTTTGACTTCGTGGGGTCTTCATTTCCAAACTAACGACATTGCCATCGTGTCTAACGTTGTGAGCTGAAGAGGTACATTTCTGTGATGTATCCGGAAGGTAGTTTTCAAAAAACTTTCACAATGTTCAGGAACCTTAGAAACGGACAACCAATTCATTTGGAGTAATTTCCCTAACAGATAGTTGAAGCGAGACACATTCCAAAAGTCCAACTTACGTCTGAGTTTATTCATTGTGACCAGTTGCTTTAGGTCTAAGATAACCTGGCATATTTGAACGGTTAGGAATGTCTGCTTATCTTATTTTTTCTGTGCAGCCGACAATCCCTATGTTTTGCTTGTCTACGCTTTGGATCCTGATACTTAAAATGGCGTCGTTGGAAAAACCGGAGTGCGAGATGTGTGCACATAGTCGGTCCATTTTTGTTTATGAATCCTACTTTTTCATTGAATGTTTGTAAACAAACGTTCCGCATTCCTGTGCACACAGACGTTTACAGTCAAGTATGGCTCAAACGAACGCTGTCATTTTGAAAAGGTCAACATAGCGAGAGGTTTTCTGTTCTAAGCTGTCTCCATTATATACAGTGGACTTCAAGTTCATCATAACATTATTATTATTATCCATTATAAAAGGTGTCGTCAGAACAGAAATCCTATTATATCAAACTGGTTACCCAGCCCATACAAATATATCACGAAATATACATGGTAAGCCACAGCTCCATCAGCCTCACGTCACCAACATAAGTGATAACGAACACGGGTACGTGGATTG
The DNA here is from genome assembly GCA_013368495.1 of Paragonimus heterotremus. Taxonomy (NCBI): domain Eukaryota; kingdom Metazoa; phylum Platyhelminthes; class Trematoda; order Plagiorchiida; family Troglotrematidae; genus Paragonimus; species Paragonimus heterotremus. Next base: position 16,024 of record LUCH01001130.1, on the reverse strand, counting down.
CATTTTGAATCGCAAACTCTATCAGGCCTATGAAGTTGGTTTTACGTGTGCACTATTCACTCAGTAGTTATACTTGTAAGGAGTGCGCTAAGTTCTGGGGACCCAAAATGACCGAACAGTACCGCAAGGTAGGTGTGAGCACACTATCGGCTTAGTACAACCGAACGGATGTTTACAAGTGTATAAAGTCAAGTTGGTCGATCGGGAAAGGGACGGTGCTAAATAGGATCATTATTTAAAACAATCATGGAATGAATGTTGTTTCAGTTAACGGTGGTGCGGCAACACTATGATCAGATACCGTGCCCAGATATCCAGAAGACTGTTGAGGGAGAAGCTTGCATCATATCTTCAGAGTGAATAATCCTCCAATGATATGTACTACTCAGTAGGATTAGTTTTTATGTGATGCGTGTGAATGTATGCATGCGTGAACAAGTAGGCAGATGGACAGTTAAATGAGCCAACTGTAACCTTATCACTGGTGAATTATGTTATGTAGGGCTCTACTAAATCTCATACCACAAGTCTGATTATCTACATGAAATAGTAACAACAATGGGCAAGGTAGATTATATGACATTCGTATGCAGCATCTGTTTGAAACACGGTATCAACCTTTTTTTAAACCTGCTGAAATAGAAACGGGACTTATAAATTCGCATGTATCACTGCGATCGATGACCTTGTTAGGTTTGAATGCACATGTACTTAACAAGGGTTCGTAACAAGAAACGTGTCCTATAGGTTTTCTGTTATTAACAAAATGTAACGGGTAGGTCAGGCCAACTGTACTCCAACAATCCTGAAACTTGTAAGGCGGTTAGTGAAGTTCTTGTGTTATTGTTTGTTGTGCAATGCTACGCTACGCGTAATAACATGTTTACCTATAAGTCAAAGTTAGATTTCGAATGGCCCCTCATGTCCGAAAGTTTTTGGATGTGTAAACATCCTGATAGGTGATTTTCTTCAGGTGTCGTCAAACATCTGAAAACTACCAAAGAAGCAAAAAATGGACGTAGGTAGTAGTGAGGTTGGATAGGAGAGGGTTCCTGATTGAAAAACATTCAGCCAATCAGTATTCACGTACAACATATTGCGAGTAAAACTGTGGCAGATAGTCGACAGTCAATCAAAACAGCGATCAGCTGCCTCATCAAACTTTCATGTGAGCAGTACAGACTAGAAGAACTTGTCTGGACGCGTGCTGGATTTAAATAGTCGAAGTGTCTGAGTCAAGGACGTGGAAAATAATAACGAATGCGGCAATTAAAATGTAACACACCTATCACCTAACAGCCATCATTGATACGAACACAGTTTTTTCTCGATAAAATGGTGTTGATTTTCTAATAAATTGCAGTTCCTTTGTTTCGACCTAATCCTCGTTGTTCTAATTTTTCAACACAGCAGTATGAGACTCAGCTACGTTTTACCTGATATTAGAATGCCCCGTTGTTACTCCAAATCCACTCTTATTACAAAGTAGCCGATCATTTCACAATAGATAGAAAACAAAATCATACTTACAATGTCCACTTCTTGTCCGGCCATCATGAGGAGAGCGCCTGGAAGAAAGTGCGCTATTTTTTGCACTGTTTGATAATCCTTATTGTCATCACTCAATTGTGCAACTCTCCAGATGGGGCTGCAAGTCACCAAACGAGTATCGTTCATGGCTGTGTTGGTAAATGTTCAGAAGCGACATAGAGAAATGATCTAACTGATATTTTGATTTAAAAAAAACCACTGAGAATACAATTTCCAAGGAAATATCTTCTACTGGTGTTAAGAAGCAAACTGGACAATGGGGGAATGCCATAAACCCCTTCATCAACTTTGAATGTATGAGGTACTTCCAATCTTTTCGGAAGAACGAAACAGAAACGGGAAAAGCCCGCTTAAATTTACTGTCATTTGGTCACTCTAACCTCCAACTAAACTGGTCATCTGACATTTTGTCTCACCGTGTACAAACCATGCAATTCGGCACAGGCAGTGAAAGTTTGGTTGAATGTATAATTGGGTATAATTCAATAAATTGGTCTTATTAACTTATGATAGGTGTGCAAATCAATTTTACGGTTAGTTAGCACTGATTAAATTAGCGAAAAGGTGGTTTACTTGTTCAGACTTTGGAGTGAAGTCATTGAAAAAGCGGCTCACGTATTGTGCATACTGTCACTGGCATTCAGAATTCTTTGATAAAATTGTGACAGTTTCGCTAACAAAATGAACTTCCTGTCATTATGAATTTGTTACCATGCGTAGCCATCCTGCTTTATACATCAGGTGTGAAAGCTTGGTTTACAATGTCGTATGAGGTTAAAGAAGATGTGAGCATGAGTAATGATATGTCAGAACACATAATAATCAAAGCTTTCAAGCTAGCATAAAATCACTTATTTTTTGCCTCTTTTTAATACTTCTCTCTAGAGTGCGTTGTTGTCTGGACGGTGATTTATCACAGTTACCACAGATCAGCCCGGGGATTTCGTGCGACAGATAAAAAAGTGAAAACACAGACTACTACATATTGGGTTCCACCGTGTAAAGTTGTGATTTACTAGCAAATAATAAAACGGATCAACAACAGCTAATCCACATATATATATATTACTGATGAGTAGTCGGATATTTGGTTAATTTCAAATTGAACATCACTCACAATTGATCGCAGCTGTCGCATTTCCATAGACTTTCCAGTCGGCCCCTTTCAAAAAGAAGCACTAGACTCGAATTTCGCTCTCATTAGAGCTCGTCAGTAGTGCATATCATCGCCACTGCCAGGACTTGAACCACGGACACGCTGTTCATGAGGCAACCGTGTTAACCACTACGCCATTGACCTCACGTTAGGCACGGCCGAATTATCATATGTGAACGCTCAACCTCTTTCGCTTGTGAGTATATATATATATATATGTATATATATATATATATACTTTTCATATAGTCACCGCAACTGTTATTCTTGGTGTTTGCCAAAATTTTAACTTTCTTCGTTCTCACGATCTTTGAACGACCTCCTTATTTCGTGGGCTTTTGCATTACAACAGACACCACTGACTAATATGTTCACAATGACAGTAAAAAATGAGCTTCATAATAACCAAGGCATTGTGTCACTAGTGTGGTTGTCTTGTCCGGACACTATTTGACTAGCACAGAATAAATGGAGAAACAAGAATAATTGTGTTGAAATAACCCGAGCGTAAGATTAAACATTCTGTTTTTTCAAAGCTTCACGTCTTTTTACCTAAGGCCCCAAGGTTCCTACTTAATTTATGCCAATGCACTCTGAGTGAAAATAATCTGAATACTTTACGGCACAGCCCACTGAGGCCGGCTGTTCGCGCATAGCACAGGCTATTTGCACTGTTGTAAACATGCACCTCTGTTTATCCACTCCCACAGATTCAGTCAAGAAGTTGGTCGTGGTTGTCTTTTAGTAATTCCGTTCCTCAGACGACCTTCGGTAAATGTGAGTCACTTATCCAGTTATCATTTCTCACTTGACTCTGTGTAGGATTATCAACACAATTCCATCGTGCTCAGTACGCTGATTAACAAACACTAAAACATTTGACCATCGAATGATGTGTTGAAGATGAACTGAACAGCCCAGATCTCATCTGAAGATGTTGAACGGAAGAGTGAAATTATATGGCTTTTAGGATAGGCGATTTAACGACAATATGAGTTTTCTACACTTACGATACGCTGCTCATTCAACCCAAGTGAGAACTGCCATCCGCTCGACTGGAAGAAGCAAGTTGGACTTCCAACATATCATCGACAGTGACTCCAACAGCAAGAACTTAATACAAGGACAGTCATTCGCTAGATGTCCTACTAGAATGATCGGTTGGTCCGGAGTAGTAAGGCCCTGTCCAATTACAGCACTGTTGTATGGAGGGGGGTTAACTTATCTCAGACAATTTCCTGCTTATCTTGTATCATTCGGTCACCACTTATGATTTTTATTAGAATACCTTTTGAATCATTTAGTGGCTTACAGTTCTAAGAAATTACTTGACTTTTTCTAAAGCGGAACTTTCAGCAGCATGTAGCTAGGTGACGGTTCAGTATCATCTATCAAATGTGAGCCAACCCATTATAACCATATGTACGAGAAAGACAGCACTGACTTCTTCCAGACGAACACACAGTAACTGCGTGAATGATTTTGCTGTCCATTAGTATAAAGTGCTCGGTGTATGATGTTTGGGAGAGCGATACTGAAAAATACCTGTTAGGCTTCGTGAAGAGCGATTAATCGAGGGCTCGTCCATATTCAGCCGAGAACATCTAGGTGAATCGTTAACGACAGTCATGCGCCTCTCATTGCGAAACCGCATCGACTGATTGACGCTACCTGTCCTGTCCTTTATTTTGATCAGCAATGTTACAATTCTTACCGTACGGACCAGCCAAAGTTGATTACATTTTTTGGGAGAACAGCACAGTGACGATTTCACGCGCTCCGTAGTACACACAGGATACTGTCAACAGCCGTAGTCCGTTGAGTTTTCGATCGGCGAAATGAGACGAATTCTTTGTGATGTCCAGAAATGTACTCTTATGGATTCTTACCCCAAATTCTATTTGATATCGCTGACGCTACTACTCCTCACACGTACATTACATAGCACAGTATTCTCTCTACCATTGCAGTCCATCGTACGGTTGCCTTCACAAATTGCAGAGCAGTCACTCGCTACGATCGTTCATCTCCCTCTTTCTCTACTCCCATGATCCACCGCACAAAGTGCTCAAACCTAGCATCTCGTACCTCCTGTTGGTTTAATTTCTACTGACGATTCTCATTCGTAAAAATGACCAAACTCATTCGGATTCCGGACACGCTCAATTTACCAAGGTCATTGCCTTGCCTATCGTCGCTCGAATAATCAGCTGTGATGAACAAATTAACGTGAACATTATTCAAAATCCAAAGCAGATCATGCCGTTAACGCAAACGCAAAAAGACACCGCAGTTCTAATGGTCACAAAAATAATGGGCATTTGCCTCTAGCCCATTTTTGTTACACAATACTAACTTGCAAGTTCGTTTTATCAAGTACTACATTTGCTGTCCATTTATCATTTAATGACGGGGTTGGTGCATGGAAAACTGCGGTAAACCTAAGCAAAACAGCTGTAGAGGTAAGCACTACGGCATAGACTATGTGCTGACCTCGCAGTTGGCATGATGGAATGGAAACACAAAAACAAAAAACGCGCGTGAGTAGTGCTCAGACCACCTGATGAGCTCGAGGGAGGCATTAGCCGCTTAAATAACCTTCAATGATAATCCTGTAATTAGGAATTACTGGTAAGATAAAAAAACACAGACTTTACCAGATTAGTCGGACAATGATTAACTCACTGACAAAGAGTTTGGAATTTGGATCAATACTGTTAACTTATTACTACTGAGCTCAAATTCGGATAGCACATTTCCGATTGAGGTACTCACAAGGCTGGTTCACGAAGCGGTTGTCCGAATATCAGTAGGTTGTGCACCAAAGGGTGCTGGACACAGCATTAGCTTGACGCCCCAAAATTACTCGGACTGATGTTTGGGGTATTCGGTTGTCCGCCAAACTTGTCTCTCACACTGTAAACATTTCACTACCAACCGAGGTAACGTCATCAGTACATAAAACGGCAGCGTAAATTTCTGAAGGTTCAAAACCCCATATAATGATGACGAAGCGTTTACAATCTAAACGCCAAATTCGAAGAACAGCTTAACGCTGGGATCCTTACTAACAATTTCTGGGCCAGACATTTTTACCGAAAATTTTAGTTCGCCAGTCATCTAATAATCGAAAGTTCATCTGATAAATTAAAAATTTCCGTCCGGCTAGCCTCATGCGGTTTCTGATTTCATCATAAGAGTGTAAGTAGACTATATTTTATCGGAGTGATTGCTCACTTTTTATTAAATCAGGCCACTGAATTCTGGTGTCATCTAGAATGGAATCTTTGAGTTCATTCTAATGAAGTGACCCCCGATGAACAGCTCTTAACTTTTACTGATTTGGAATATGGTTAGCGGATAGCTGAACTAGTGTTGCTCACTTGATCAGCTAAAATTACACTAATGTCGGAAGCTGTGTTTTGCCTCCTCCATCAAAGCCCTAGCTCAGAAAGTATACACACCGACCTGTTTTTACAAACCTATGGCTTACCTATCCCGTGTCATATCTACCTACAATCCTACGTTTATGTAGACTATCCTACAGTTATCACATGGTGATTATTATACTTCATCACCGTTTCAGGTGCTACATGTTCAAACTTAGGCTCCTCTACAGCTTTAAGTTGTTGTCTTGGCCTAATGAACAGAGATAGATTTCGTCATCTAATCCCATGGAAAACTATTTCGAAGATCACTCAGTTGTACGCTTTGTCACGTATTCTATGAAGGTCGAAAGCGCTTAAAGCAATTGAGCAGTTTTTCACCCTCATTACCAGTGATACTTACCTCATTGAGGTGATTGCTTTAGCATGGAAAAAGATGGCTGAGGGCTTGATACTCTTCCGTGCCATCTCTTTCCAACGAACGAGCGTGGACGATGATGGTCAGAAGGAGTATATTTTACATCAAGTGTGATGAAGTAGAAATAGGGCCGCTTGTTTGTAACTCAGCTTTACCTTTCAACTCCTTACCTAATTTATGGCCCAAACTTGCTTCCAAGTAGCCCGCTCACTGGAGTTCATTTTTTGCGAGAATACGGTTAGATGAATTCCGAGGATTTAGAAGTTTGCTGATATGTAATGGTGCGAAGGTTTCCGTAACAGTGTTGCAGGTTTAATTATTGACTACCTTCTATGCATGAGTAGTCTGAAACTTAACACAAATTTACGTGGCGAGGATATGCACTACTGACGAGCTCTAATGAGAGCGCAACTCCAATCTAGTGCTTTTGCTGAGCGAAAAGGGCTGACTGGAAATTCTATGGGAATGCGAAAGCTGCGATCAATTGTGAGTGATGCTCAATCTATATGAAAATCAAAATCCCTACTACTAATCAGTACTCTAAAGTATTGCCTAGCAGGTTTAATGAGATAGGAGATTTCGACCTATCTAGGAAGTCCTAATCTCGGGGTTATCGATTGCAGTTAACAGACAGTAACTGTGTCTCCTATCGAGACGTTCGGGTGACCTGATCATTACTCACAAGCGAAAGTGGTTGGGCGTTCACATATGACAATTCGGTCATGCCTAGTGTGAAGTCATTGGCGCAGGGCTAAAAACGGTTGCCTCATG
>LUCH01001129.1:142801-157784 GCA_013368495.1 Paragonimus heterotremus | reverse complement strand
TCTCTGCTAAAGGTCACGGTCTTCTGTGTTGTTCTGGGGTTTCCGGGTATTGCTATACTCAGTGCTACATTCCGTGATTTGTATTATCGTGTGCTAGACATATTCTGATTATCGTTTGACCAGCGGGTCATAACACATAGGTTTGCGCCTCAGTGCCTAGGCGCTCCTACACAGTCATTATTGCCTTACACAATCGTATGGTCATAACCGCCTTTTGTCTTGCTTTTCTTCTGTGGTCTGTCAGACATAGTTGAATCCATAAAAACTTAGCCAGCATTGCTCTCCAGGTCAAAGCAGCTCAAAAGCCTGACCTCATAAATGTTGTAGAATTTTCAGGACAGACAGACGAGCGCTCAACCACAAACGTGTTCCAAAACTGCAAATATACAAGTTTTCATCAACTCTGTCGGGATGCTATGCTGACAGGTCGCTACAAACCCAGACTGTTGTTTTGCGCAATTCCAGATGAAACCTCAGTCACAGGAGTGCCACTAGCAGTTTGTTGTTGTGCACACTTTCATACGATCGAGTAGATGGATCCTTCATCCTCCTAGCTGCCGATGACTGCCGATTCAGGATAGTTGGTTGTTCATTAGTAGGACGTTTAGTTTCCACAAATATCAACCGGTCATGTTTTTTCCACTCTCCAGTATAGACAATAATGATGACGTTCTTACTGGTCTGTACACCTCAACGTAGGGCACGGCTATCATGCGATCGAATTTCCACCCACCTCGTTGTTGATGCGTAGTTCTTCCAATGGGGGGAAATTCCAAATCGACGTGAGCATGCTTCAACATCAACTATACTGAGTGCAGTGAACGCACACGCGTACATGCTTTGTTCATGCTGAGTCAACTCAGACTACTTCGCGTGTTGTTGCTCATTCTAACCAATACACAATTGCAGTGTTTTATGGATAGTTCTGACACTACCATCTGTCTGATTTTGACGGGACTGTCCGGCGTCGATCACCCGACAGCTGAGTTTCGGTTTTGTTGAGGCCGGTCAATGGTGTATAGATTTGTTACGACAGAGATTTGTACTGGAACCATACTCTTATGTGGAAGCCATATCAATGACTGCGCCATTAACTTCACGTTAAATACGATCTAATCGTTGTGTGTAGACACTCAGATACACTTGCTCACGAGGAATTCTGAACTCGCCATCAGAACGTCGCTCTTCATGTTTAATGATTTCCGCAGTTTCAACCTGATTAGTATTTACCGTAGTGTCATCAGTTGGACTGCACAAGATGGTTACTACCACCCATCTCGAACCGCAGACTTGACTAGAGAAACTCTAGTATCGTGCTTATTCTCGGAAGAGGATAGCTGCAAATGTGAAATCAACGTCAGTTCCGGATCGTGTTTAAGTTATATTCACCAACATCTACTACTTGACGGTGACGAACAGAAACCGATGAGGCCACCTTCTGTTCGCTTGCCATCTGGGATACGACAAAGTTAACCCATCTATTGATAGTGCGAAATGCACCTGATTATAATACGAAAAATAGGTGCGAACGTAGTTAGGATGGAATTTTAATAATAATGTGTCTGCTGTGCAACCAGTCTAACATCGATCATCCAGCTCCAGTCGAACGCTACGCTATCAAACAGTTTAGAGTCGACATGCATTAGCTGACCATGCTCGCAATTAAATACGTCCACAATGCTGAATGTAACGATTTCATTGGGAAGTTCACTGTATGGCAATACCGCACGTACAGCTACATGCATATCAATCAATGGACATTGACACTCAAGGCCACTCACGTCACTGGGACCGGGCGTTGCCATCATGCAGGTAAATAAATATGGTACATGTCCTTAGGGACCACCACGTACAATCTACTATAGTTTAGTTTAATTGCTCACAACAGATGTCGGAATTCTCTGAAGTAAATCAATGAAATTCCACTTGGTAACAGTAGACCCGGTCGGTCAACATAAAATTGGGTTACGTAAACTTCAGGAATGAAGCGTACTACTGTAAATATGTCAGTAGTATGATGATTATGATACACGTTACATGTAATGCATCGTTAAGGTACATCTGGCCTTGACGATCCTGATTATCCTGTCCCATAAATCATTTAGCCGCGTCACAAAATGCCGGTGCACTTCCATTGTGGAACAAGCTGCCTTTCTGTGATACAATATATTGAGCAAAAGCAATAGACACAGATTACTTGGGAGCTACAGTTGAGTTTACCCCCAAAATACATGGTACCCAGCATCCTTTTTCTTACAAACCTGACAGGTGAAAATTCTGCTGTCGTAATGTTGACTATGTTGCCAGAAAGACTAATGGCAGCGAGGTTGAACCTTGACCATTTAACTTGGGATCATCGAACAACTTCCTCTTTATGGGATTCTTCAGGATTTTTGGAGAGGCAGTTTCGGCGTGGAAGCCTTATAAAATTTCTTAGCACGGATGTAATCGATATGAAATTAATGTAGCCGAATACTTTTTGTCTGCTTGATTATGTTGATCCCTTAGTAGGGTAACACGTTCCATTTTTGCGGGCTATTCAATCAATAAAGTAACATTCAGACGTTTGATCAACCTTAAACGAAGTGAATAACTGAGAAACTGTATACCGTTTCAATAATATCCTAGATCCCTTCCAATACTATCGTTGTCAGTCCCATTCACTGCATTCGGGTTAATGCTATACTGGTTTCCTGATCGTGAACATTGTTGCAATCGGTTAACCGTATGCACTCTTCTTCTTTGTTTCTGCTCTGAAACCAGCAGTGACAACTTGCCTGCCGTCCACTGTTTTTTATATAGCGATTATCCACTCAGTTGGTCAAGGAGTTCAACTGCAAAGGCGATTATCAGCCAGAGGCCAAGGTTGCGTTAAGTGAACCTGATTGACCAAGCAGTACGTTGACAAGTGTATTCAGTTGTCTAGTTGCCTAATGGTATCAGACTATCAGAGTGCAAAGCTCCTAGGTTTTTCGATTGTCTCAAGAGGTGGATTAGTGTTTCTACTATTGTCTTGTGTTCCGTCTGCTGTCGTGTAGCATAATTGCTCTCACTTGTAGCTCGGTTATTTGTTTACAAGGTGTAGGCACGATGATGCCGAATGTTTGAACATAGACGTAGCTATTTTCAGCAGTTAAATTCATTTCCCTCTCTATTTTTCTTCATGTTTGTGTGGTAGTCAAGCCTCATTAAGAACCACTGATGTATTGCTGTCGAGGATGATGATAATGCGACATACTAAGACACATTGTGGATAGATTTTGCCATGGACATGTATACGCAGGGTACAGTTGTGGCTACCGGGAACCAACTTCACAACCTTGTGGTTAGCACTCAACGTCATCACCACTGAGTTGCCGCGATATCGAAAGAAAGTGCGATAATGGTTGCGTTAGCTCTGGTTTGTTATCTCGTAATAGTGGCCTCTTAGATAGATTGAAATCTCCTAAATCTTTTAATCTGCTGAGTGATGTGTTATTCATTGGAAGTATTGGAGGATTTTGTTTGTCAGAAGTTAAATTCCACTCAGTTATACTTATAACAACCCTTGAATGCTAACCACCACCCCGAACTTTGTTCAGCAGGCTCAAAGAAGCCAGAGATTTCCAGCCCTTTGATTGCGTGTTTTTGATTGGGTTTAAAAGAATAGCTGTTGTATCACTTCTGCATATGATGACATAAACGATCATGAATTAACATATAAATACGATGATTGTATTATCCGTGATGTAAGGTCTTTGAAACACTGTTAACTATGGCTGCTTTATAATCATTCAGTCCGTAATTCAGGTCACAGTCCGGAGAAAGATAGTACTACTGATAATCTCTAGTAAAAACGAAACTCTACTTCAGTACTTTTTTCGAAGCAAAATATTCAAAGAGTTCATTCAAATACGAAGGTTACAATAGAATTGGAATTATGTTTAGCTTGTTATAATCAATACCCCTGGTTTCAACTTAACGCTAGAATTTACTAACGTTTCTGTTTGTCCATTTGTGTGTTCAGCAACTCCTGGTCGATTAGTTGATCATCTACGGAAAACAAAAGGATTCGACGAAATCAAACTGGCTAATTTGCGATTTTTGGTTATTGACGAGGCCGATCGCATGTTGGGTTCAGATTTTGATTCCGTACTGGAAAAAATACTATGTCTACTGCCCACAACTCGTCAGACTTTCCTTTTTTCAGCCACTATGACAGATAAGGTGAGAATAGATCGCACTTTTGAATTGTGTACACCTTCCTTCCCTGCCTAAATGTTCTTCCATAATGTTTGCGACTGATGTTTCAACGCCGTTGCCATAGTTTCACAAACTTAATCAGTTGGATATCAACATCACTTTTAGAGAGCAATGCTTTACTAGTCTGAAATACACATAAACTGAGTTTGAACATGTTACCTTGAATTTGTTATCGGTGTGATTACTGTCTGTCCTTTCGGGTTGTGTGATAGTCTATACCTTTTCCGCTTTCAGATGTCTGGATGACACCTTCACTTCTAGCAATATCATTTTTGTGTGTTTTGATGTCAGTTTCAAATTTCATAAATCGCTACTGTGATATAATGTTATACCCCGAGTCATCCAGGCTGGAGATGGCACTAATTCAATGGTGCACAGAGTGAAATTGAATTCTTTGCATTTCGCTGAATCCTGCGCCGACAGGTTTGCTAACCGAGTTGGGCTACCGAGTGCCAGTAAGTCAAAGCAGCTAGAATGCACTGAAATAGTAAAGGGAAAAGGTTTCACTCAGACAGAACATCCGGTTTTAGCGAATACAACCTCTGAGTCATATACAGCGACCGTCTGCCTAACTGATGCGATTAGTAGACCAGTTAGCGTAAATTCTGTTTTGCGCTGGTGGTCATCAACTCTGCAAAACTACAATCGATTGTGCACCACCCGCGACTTGCCACATTGCAAGACAGGACATTGAGGACATTAATGCCTACAGTCTCCTAATAACGAGTGAATTCACACGAACTTCCAACCTAACAGGGTCCACCAGAGCCGTGTTCTGCTATATGACATTATGACTTTGAGGACCACTTAATGGTGAGAACAATTGCTCGAATGAACATGAAGTCCGTATCTCACGATTGGCATAAGATACATCAAATATAACTTCGGTTTCATGTTCTTAGGGTTTCCTTTGTCCTACCCAGAGCACAACGATGCATACTGTTTAGACGTCGATACGGTGTATCCACATCCACTCTCTACCCCCAAACTGTCGTGTGATCAGTTGAGTTTGGACGACTCGATAAATACGAGAGAAGTGTCAGAAGAGCTCTTGGGGTATCCTAATCAATCACATACGAGCGGTATGAGAACACGCGAAAGCGACATCAACGTATCCTCGTGTGTTAAATGTCGGTCAGGATATCTTGTTGTTATTATCGTTAGTTCCTATACGTTTATCTGCGACTACTCACTTTCCTCTTTCTTTAACATGGAATATAAAGTTTTTGTTCTGATGCGCCAGCTTTATATCCATCTAACTCAATTTATTCTCAGGTTGGAAAACTTCAGCGGGCTTCAGTTCGGGACCCAGCGTTCGTATCCACACGAAAAAGCAAATTTCAGTCAGTTGCTAATTTGCGCCAGTATGTCTACTTGGTTCCACAGACTGAGTTGGACACTTACCTCGTCTACCTCCTCCGAGTTGCTCTGTGCCCAGAACTACCTGTGGTCGGTTTAGAAGCAATACGTTTAGAATCGACTGTCAACACGCCGACGGACAGCGACCAGTGAGTGAACAATTTTTCCTTGTCTTTCATCTATTTTAGTTTCTGCCTTTAGATTTGCTATCCAACCAGTCGGTTTCAATAAGGAACAACGGACTGGAATTTCCCTGTCGTTATGGCTCGTCGGTGGTGCACGTGATTGTCCTGATCAGGAGTTGGACTCCAGTCTATGTTCTCCTGAGACAACCGCATTAGCCAATACGCCATTGGGTTAACACTGGGCACAACCAAGTCACCACACCTGGATCACATTTGCTTACGTTGTCCTGATCATCTCGAAAGGTCATACATGTTCTACTATCTCTAATCCACAGCCCCACGATAGAGAATCCTCATAGATTAACTTAACTCTATCTAACGATCTGGGTTCCGGAGAATATGTGCACTGCTAAATAGATCTAACTGGAGCCAGACTCGGGTCAGGTGCTTCTTTTTCAAATGGACTAGCCAGCATGTTTATTTGCTTACGAAAACAATCTGAGCAATGTTTATATGAACGAACTCTCGCCTACTTATGAGTAATCAGATGTTTTATTATAAAATGGCTTATCTCGGCGTTACTAGTGCGCTTTCTGTCTATTAACCATGCACGCATATACCTTTTCCACTTCAAAATGTCAAGTGGCAAAGGTACTATCCGTCTACAAACCGATGGTTCTTAACTCCTGTTGGCCGGCGCCATTTCGGTTTTCAAAGTGTTTATGACTTTCAGATGTGTTCAGTTTTATATATTTCATCAGAATCGTTATCTCATCTTTATGATTTGGTAGCTATTAATACGCTATCATTCAGTGAACGTGTGCAAAAACCATCGTGGCATGCGCTGCTGATTGTGAAGTATATACATATTGGTTTCTACCGTTTGCAACTCCACAAGCCACACTTAGCTGCACACTAATAAACAAAGCAGATAGAGTCAAGCAACACTAGTGGGGTAGCTCGTGTCTAATATGATAAATGGCACAGCCTCCACTCCTGACTGACTGCAGTTTAACGCACGTTTTACTGATCACCTTGATGACTTTTGTTGTGTACTGCCGATTTCTTTGTTAATCGATTTTCATCCGAAGCTATTATATTCATTATTGCTTCGCATGATTATGCACCGTATCCCGCGTGTTGTACGAGTCGTGAAGTGGCAATGCTTTTGTTACAAGAGGACTCCAATTCCAATATAATGATTTATCGATCAATCAGGACATTGTCCCCTTGAAATCCTACTTTTGGGTAGGCACCATTAATCATAAATTTCATTGCAGTGAGTTGTAGATGAGGCCATTGAGGATGTAATCCATTATAGACAAACACACCCCTCCCACTAAACCAGACAACAGTCTATGTATGGTCTGAATCACCATCGCTTTGTATTGTGGGAATATTCATGTGACCCTTAAATTGCTAATTGAATCTTCATCGGTGTACCCTTCCATGTGATTTCTTTTGGCAAAATGGTGACTTATCCGTTTGCCTGTCACATTCCAATCGACCGCCAAATTTCGATTGTTGACGGTGGGCATGCTGAGCCCTGTGGACTTTCACTGGGTCGAACTGATGAATGAATGAGTGAGAGCTTTTCAACAAAAGTTTTACTCCACTGGTACTGAAAAAATGAACAATAACAACCACTACAAATTGCCCCAGTCATTCTGGGTTGGGGGATGTTCAGTCGGCGCGTGTATGGGGGTGTAGCGAATTGTGAATGATCACAGTACCCCGTTAATATCAAGTCCGAGGTGGCCAATCGATATTCCATGCCCTTGTTTGCTACATCTGTCCAACGGTTACTTCCATTGGAATTGATCCCTATCATGCACCAAGAATGAATCTTCAATGTTTTCATTATCAGTTAATCTTTTACTACTCTTTTTATAGATATCTGTTAAGTTGTGTTACATTTTTAGGTGCTTCATTTTTTCCGAAATGATTGGCCAAAAATTTTACTCTTCACTAACGGCTACGTGTTTCAAATTATGCGACGGATGATTTTAATCTCAGGTTTAACTGAACAGGCATATCCGGTACGGTATCGAAATGGGTTAGCCTTTCTTAGGTTCGGCTTTTGAAAGGCTTTCATTGTGCCCATACAGGCGTTGTATATTGACCGCCACGCTACTTATCTCTTCGAAGCTTTCTCTTCTGTTTTCGATGTACGTACATGCCCACTACTTTTTTAAACTCATTTTTCGCCCGTTTATTCCCCCTGAGTGCGATCACGTGACATTTTGCGGTGGGGTTGTTTCGTTTGGACTTCGGTTTTCCCGTTTAACTTTTATCTCAACAGATAGTGGTTGACTGTTCTGATCTGTCCTGGAACGCGAAATGTCTAACACCGATGACACTGGACAAAATAGTACTCAACGAATTCCTTCTTTTTAACATCCTCACCATGTGAACAAGACGGAGCAAAAGTAAAGCGCCTGATTTGTAATGTGTCCAACATGAAATGTACGTTTGCAAATTTGGAAAAATTCAACTTCGGGACTCGCGTAAACTCAGCAAATCACATTTTGATCCGTGAGCTATCCGTGTCATAGAAACCACTCAAAGAGACTGTGGCAAGACTTCAGGGTCATCTTCTTGTCAGCTTTACTATAATCTTGACATGGAAATGTTCGAGTCAAGTTGTTCCATCATATCTCTTATTAGGGGCATCATCATTATTCCTGCGAAAGTTTCTTTGTGTGTTGGCACACGTATTTGTTGTCCCAATTACTTCAGTGTCACCGTCTATCTGTTGATGTTGTCTATTTCATCACTAAATACAATAGAACAGGTGAACGAACTTTTGACAAGTTATTCAGTTGGTGGTTTCATCCACGCAAATCTGTGAAAACTAAATGCCCAATCAGTCACAATTGTTCAGTCCGGTTTGGACTCGCAGCTCAAACTTGGGGACCTTTGAACAGTTTATTAGATTTGTCATGTCATTTCGTGAAAGCGCCAGAATTCAAGTTTTCCCAATGACTTCAATGACGTTGTTCGATGATATTAACACAAAAGCTGATTACGTGGTTCCCCATTGGACTCTAAACGGTGAGCAAGATGTAGTATGTAACAGCGACATTGTGACTACTACATGTTGCTCTATTCAAGCCACTTTAGCATAGCTTTTCATTCAACTTTTGTGGAACCACTTTTTACACCATCACATTCAGGCTACTTAGTGGATCGAATTTCGTATAAAATACACTGCTCCCTGCACAGCGCCCTGTTCTTGAGGATCAGTCTCCTACAACGACCATCTCTTAAGGGGTTACGCAGGTTCCGTGGAAAATATACACTGTTGGATGGTCATTCTCTTATACCATGACTGCAGTCGGTCCCAATTGAGCTAGAGTATTCTCGAGTGGAGACAGCTTGACATTAGAAAAGGAAATTGAAACGGTTGTTCTTCTGGATTGATAGAGAAATTACTTATGACATAAATTCAGTCCCTTGATGACCAGTAAACTGATATCCTGAAGGCGTTGTAGAAATAGAACACCGGTGATTACAGGCGTTCTGTGCGAAGAGAAGGTTCGAACTTCATACAGACATGTGTTTGGTGATCTGAACGACCGCTTACATTGGTGGTTCCCTAGGGTATGTAGTAGAAGTCTACCGGTATCCGGCTTGATACTTCATGCAGAAGCCTGAAAGATTGCTGAACAACTTGGTCCTAACGATTTCACAACAAACAGCAGATATGTTTTCAAACTCCAACACAGTGCAGCATCAGCTCTCATTCTTTGGCTGGGAAGGCTGCTGAAGAATCGACCGCGAAGAATATAAGTGCGTGAACGTATGACGAAATTTGATAATTTTTCACGTAGACCAAGTAGGTCTTGTGTTAAAAGTTGGTGGCCGCTATATGACGTCATGTTTCCACATAGTAAGTTAACAGTCCTGCTCGACCGCAAAATTGAGTGATTGAAAATTGGTGCCTTTCGCTTATCGGAATCGGTCAGAGTCGTGAATATTTCAGAAAGGAAACTCATTCCATACGATTCGTTGGAGTATGCTGGATATCGATTGAGAATTTATGGCTTGCAAATGACTTACTAGTAGTTACTAAGACCCGTCACAACTTTGGAGTAAAGTACACATCGCGTCGGAGGACTTGAGTAAATGGAAGAGTTTTAACTACTTCGCTTAAGCGAATGAACTACTAGGTAATCGAAAAGTGTTGGCAATTTGCTGCTGCTGGGTTGCTTTACAACACATCTAAATTTGTTTTGATGTCATGAAGCTGATTATTTTACCATCGAACGCACCATCCACTGCGTCCCTTATATACAGAAGTTCTTGAAATCGTGAAGTAGAACGAGGGAAATTGTTTTTAAAATACTGGATTTAATCGACATTAAGTAACGTACCTAAGAAGTCATAGTCTGCGTTGATATCTTGAAACAATCTGCTCAGTAGTTCTGTTTTGTCGTAGAGTTTCAAACATCGAGACCTGTGATTTCTAAGTCTTAACACCAAATGAATTAGATATGGGATTAACCAGTTTACAAAGATTTACTGATGTGGTCTCTTTATTGAAGTCAGTTGAGAAGATCGTTCATGAGTACACAATATTTGATGGGCTCATATCATATGCGATGAATACACTGAAGATGATCGAACAACGATCAGGAGGCTTAAGCAGACAAGAACATCCTAGTTAAGACGCTACTAGCAGATAGAGTGAACTTATTCATACAGACAAGCAGCATCGATTACCAATCTCCAGCATGGTTTGATCGCACACTTATGGACGGCGACCGTGAAGCACCGTAGACATGACGACTGTGTAATCAAAACGAAGTAAAGTGGTAATAAAATAGTTCAAGATAAACTAGGCGGTCTTCTTATAGTTCATCATACTAGAAATAAGTATACACTTTTGGGATACAATCAAACGTAATGGCCTCGTTCATATCGTTAGTCCTGCCTTCCGATGCACCCGATCTTTGTGTTACCCAAGTGATGGTCGATGCGAGGGAATGTGAAGGCTCACTGTGTACATTGTAAGCATGTCGTCCCAAATGAATGACCTGGTGAAGAGGCTTTAGTGTGAATGCATACTGTGCGTAGTGGATATCCTAGTGATGGCAGAGATTCTTTTTGTATTCTGCTGTTCTTGATGTTTTTAAAATCTTTGTGTGTGTCCAGAATTCCTGGGGTCCAACTAACATTCACTTAGTCGGAAGAAGAAAATTATGAGATTAGTTCATTTCGCACAATCGTCGATCGTAAACGTGTGCCTAACAAGAAGACAAAGTCAACAAGACTTGAATAAAACGAGTAAAAGTACAAATCGGGCTGGATCGTGATTTGTACTGACGGTTAAACCCACAGTAAACATACGTTGACAGTCATTTGTTTTTGCGCGCGTAGAACTGGCTGTCGACGATTGATCAACAATGCTTCGACACACTTGAGAATTTCTGACTTATGAGCCTTCATCAAAACCTCAAACGAAGATGCGACATTGACGCTGTAACCTGTGGTTAATAAGTATCTTGCAACAGAAGAAGCGGCGTTTCGTCCTCGTTAAGTGTTACTCAGTAGTGAGTGAGTTAATGTAACTCTCAGCCACTATTGGTTCTGCTACTTGGTCCTAGTTTCAAGCGCTCGTTCTGTTCTACCAATGTTTTCCCGCAACTGCGGGAAAACTGATGTATACAGTGACTGGTGGAAAACATAGAACTTCCCTTTTTGACGGGGGGGGTGTAGAAGTAACCTGGTCGTTTATGAAAGCAGACCAAGCTTTGCTGCATTATACACACGTTTCAACACGACACTGATTATCTTTCAAAACGTGTTAATCAAACTTTCACCTCAGAAGAGGCGTTTGATGTATATGGCTTTTTTTAGGTACTTCCACAGTTGTTTTTTCCGAAAGAATAAGTTTACTCCATTTCCGGATGAAGCGTCCCGGGAAATGATTTATCACGAAATACTTCATGCAGCACTATTTGCCAAGCTTGTAGTCTGTCCTGCGAGCAAATTCTTGACGCTCTGTAAAACAATGTACGTATCAGTGACCTTTTATATGCAATAGGAGCAAAACTCGTGAAATTTATGTAGTATCCCTTCCATGTTGGATTACGGTACACTGAACGTTCACTATATCCCTCTGAACGACGTCTAATCAGAATGTCAAACATGGGTAAACTGTTCTCACTTTTGCACTCGACCATTACTGAGAAAGTAGGATTAACGGTGTTAAAAGATAGAGTTGTTTTTCTTTGGTCCTCGTCTTGTCCAATCAAGAACATACCGTTTGTAAGCTTTCAGCTCATCCTCTGCTGGAAATAGTCAGTTCAACTTGGGCATGAACGCATGAGCTAAAACAGGACCAAGTGGGCTCTCCATCGCTACATCATCTCTTTATTGAAAATATTCACCCATAAAGTAAAATATCATTTTCCGTTGAGGGTAAGAATAAACATTCCAAGTGGTCAACAGGGACAGGATGAAGGGAGTTAGATAAAAGGTAATCACATACAAAATCCATCATTTCGCTCAGTGTACGTCCATCAATAAAACACATTGTGTCTGTGACAATATCCAGATTTTCAATACGTGGTATCATTTCACATGTTTCTTTCTACGTTCGCATACCTAGTCACTGTCGAAGAGGATTTAAAATATCAACCAACCATTTTGCTAGCTCATGCTAAGGAGAATCTTTCATTGATAAAATGGACCGCATAGAAATATCCGATTTGTGGATTTTAGATAAACCATACCGTTGTAGAATCTTGTTACCGAAAGGTTTCAAATTGCGATATTGTAGTTCGTTGATAAAGCCATCTGATAAAAGTGTCCGTAACTCACGAGTTATCTGTTTCTCCATTAACAGCACAGTGTCCGGTTTGTTTGCAGATCAGAATTTGCCAGAATCCACGAGAATTTCTTTCTTCTTCATGTACTCGTGGTAGCTCATTACAACAGTACCGGTCCCTTTATCTAGCTTCCGTTGTTGGAGAGCTTCCATACGTTCACTAATTATACAGCATTTCTATTGTATTAGAGATTGTTGGAAGTTGTATAACAAACCAACCAACTTGGCCCTTAGCCAGCTGTCATTATTCGTTCATGTGGGTACCAAAACATTTAACGGAGCGTGCAAATTCCCAAATTATGCATCCGATAGGGTTTTGCGTGTCTTTCGGTCACCCGAAAATTCAGTTCCATTGAGGGTGGTTCCATCAGAGTTCATCGTAGTGTGACAGATGATAGATTGAGAATATGTTAACACAGGCTTCATGGAAATTCTTGACCAGCTAGGTTGTCTCTCAACTCTTGCTGTCCTTTTTTCATGGTGTTAGCTTTCAGATTGGTTATCGAGTGTACAATCCAAGTGGCGTGTCATCCACTGAATGATACTTTTTTATGTTTCTCTTTCAACTGAAGCAAATTTTGTTGAGCAGAGTCGACAAATGACATGCGCAGACGCTCCAGGTTGGGACAAGTAAAACACAGTCTGCTACGTGAGAAAGTTGTGAGAATCTAAACACGACCGCAAGAAAGTAATCCGGATACTTTCAACCGTAATTCTATTCATATAGCACAAGGGGACTCAGTATTTCAAGTTCAGTTATCTGTTGTATTACATAAACACTGTCTTTATGAATTACTTATCATTTGTGAAGCATACAACATATGTGACCTATGATTTTTGCTCGACCCAATCTTTTTTTGTCGGGGCATCATTTCAGGTCAATTTTGGCTACATCCGTTATCGTTTTCACAAGAACTCGGATAGCCAGCACTCGGCTCAGTTTGCTACTGCGCCAATTTTTGCCTCAGCCAGTGATTGCGCTCAACGGTGACATGCCCCAAGCTCAACGTCTCGGAGCGTTGTACAAGTTCAAGCAAACACAAGGTGCGGTTCTGGTTGCCACAGATGTTGCCAGTCGGTAGGTTTTCCTGTTTTCGTATGCTTTCTCTTTTCCCGAATCAATATGAACCAACCCTGACAAGTTGACTGTTTCAACGATTGGGTTACTGCCATACATTTTCTGTCTAGGTTTGTCAGCGTGTTTCGTGATACTTCTGCTTTCTAAACAGACAATTGAATACCTACTAATGTTTGTTGCTCGATTTACGTCACTTGTGTAGGTTTCCGGTGTACAGTCGAATTTGCTCCTCAACGAAGGAGCAAAGGCGTTTACAGAGTTTGATTTTTTCTCTCCGTTTGCTAGTGTCCATGATCTAAGCTGATGATGTGAGTAACGTGTCCATTTACCAGTGTAAAATTAAATATTACAATCTTTGCTGATTGAATTGTGTATTCCTTGTGGTGATTAAGCGTCTGCTGCATGAAGCATTCTCACACGAATGAAATAATGAAATTCATGGGGTGATATCATTTTGTACACTTTTCATCCACAACTATACACTACCAAAGTAGTAACAAAACAAGTAAGTCAACTCGGAACGACAGAACGTAGGTTAATTTCAAATGCAAAACATGGGGCTCCGGCGTGTGACCGGTTGAGCTGTTAGTCGACTTCGGCGGATTTTGCTTTACACTATCGTGATGCAATTGAACAACGAAACTCCTGTGCCCAAGCTTTGAATAAATGACGAACGATCGATCAGGCTGGTAATCGGTCACAGGCTAATATTTGCCTCGAATTTTACAAAATTATGGAGGAATTGCGTAAGAGATCTACAGCTAAAGTATTGGAAGCAACGTCTCTTCGTCGGTGCTTCCAAATGCACTGATGTAGTCTATGAAACATGTACGAACAATTCTGTATTTCCCATCAGACTATATCAGAATGGATTGAGCTATACAAGTGAGAGCATCAAAGGTTGCATGTGAGTAGAGTCCGTGATGTTCACTTGAGTTTTCATTCTCATCTTCTTCACCAGTGGCTGCTACATTTTAATTGGTACATATAATGCATCGACCCTGTTGACTGTCGCATAGTGGTTGACAATCGAAGTGACCTAGCGTAAGACGTTCGTTTAGTTGTCGAGTTTATTCCCTCGCAGGCGTGCTGAAGGATCGTAGAACCTCTGTACAACAGCTGAACAATCACGGGTATTTGAATACGTTTTTGTATATTGGTTCGTGGAAGGCTTACTTTCTCACAGTGTTTTATACAATTATTTAAATATCTTTTCCCCTAATAATTTGTTCTGTCAGCGTTTCTGGTTCTTCAAACTTACTTTATATATCGTTTATTTTGAAGAGCAATATACACAGCTTCGTTCAAAAGAAGAACAAACGGTGACACCAAAAATAAGCAACA
>LUCH01001129.1:77387-105569 GCA_013368495.1 Paragonimus heterotremus | reverse complement strand
TCATCTTCGACACTGCTTCTGCGATTACTCGTGTAACATATTGTTTACCCAATTGTTATACAGTTCAAAGTGGGATACACCAACACTCCGATGATAATCATCCTTAATGCGACCAGTTTTATGAGGACCTTTCAGTCATCTCATCTTATGTCAAGCCAACACTTTCGGTACAGCATGATTTAGATGATTTTATGAAAGTAGCGATCAGTGATCTCGGGCATTATTCAACTTAATCGCAATGGAAATAATGCTTCCAACAACGATCACATTTGGAACCGGATTCACAGGATGAAATTACATGCTCGCGAGATTCTTTTTTTAAACATTGTAAGCCGCGGTAGTGTCCTCTTCTACAGATCTTACGTGGATGATAGTAACGCTGATGGTAAATTGTAACAGTCTACCTTTTTGAGCTTTTGCCACTTTGTTATAAAGAACGTTTAGTATTTCCAAATATACCTATTGAAATATATCGTACGGTCCTTCAGTGAACGTCATCTCCCCAAGAAAACCGCTCCGTCTTTCGCCAGCTGAATGCAACTGTTGCTTGTTGTGTTGGTGTTAACTGTCGGAAAGTACATCACTTGCACTTATCGATGTGTGAAAAGGTACCCAAAAGGACACTGACAGTGACAGTTTTACAACATTAACAAAGAGGTAGAGATGTTCAACTCTACCTGGCTGATGCACATACGCTTATTCACATGTGGTAATCTGATGGAATTCACATTGTAAGAAAGAGTCACATACTGGTGGTGTCTGCTGTCTCATTGCCGTAATACCAGTGACCAGGAATTATCACGTTATTATCCTCTTAAGTAGCTCAACTTAGATCTCCGCAAACAGAGCAGAGCATGTATTGCTAACGCCTTATTTATCGAATCAGTACCGTCTTGGAGTTTTGTTTCTGCTCATGAATCTGGGCTCACTTCAGACTGTACTACACACACGGCGTCAATGACGTCATACCCAAAAAACATGTTCGTATTTTCATTAAAGTAATTCTTTCGTGCAAATGAGTTAGTCACCCAATTTACCAGAAGACGATTTAACTGATCCTGACACCTTTCACTTGTTCCTTTTCACGATGTGGTATGTGGGGTAGACAGACTTTCCCAATAGTCAGATGTGTCCATCTTTCCAATTTAATCAATGATGGTTTTCCGAACCAAGCTTTTCACAGAATACAGGTCGATCTACGTGATCGACGAGTCCTTAGCACAAAGCGAAAGCAAGGTGTTTCAGTTGAGAACAGATGAGTGAGTCCTGATGTCAACAAAAAAGATGAGGCAGGTAGATCATATAGAACTGACTTAACCTCAATATTACGTGCATTAGAAGTCATCAAAATAATGAGCGTACTGAAAATTCAGTGCGTAACAAATTTGACTACCAAAGGAAAATAACACATAATCGCCCAATTTACTGTGCTACTTAAACTGTAGAGGCATGCATATCTGATCACCAAAAACCGAACGGAAGAATCTGGTTGTAGCTGATAGTCTGCTCAAACAGAAGTCACTCAAAATTACTGAGGAACTAAGTGTTTTTTCCAGGTATCGTTTGCTGTTAAATTACCAACTGCGGCAAGTCATCGATTCGCGTTTGTTCAATCGTAAGCTAAACGATGGCTTAAGTTTCGTTTATGACGAATTGACAGAGAACTTGCAAAAACTAACTGTAGAATATTTACTGGATCACAGTGGAAACATTTAGTTCTGCTACACTTTGCCGGATAAATGTTTGAATTGAAACGAAGAGCAACTCCATGGAATAAAGCGCTCAACTAAAAAGCTGATGACATCTTTGTGGTATATTATGTCAAACAAAGAATCGAGACTTCTTCCTTCAAAATTAATGATTGCGTGATACATAAGATAGGGAATCATCAAAACATGCGCAGAAGGTTAGCATATGAGCTTCGGTATTTAACTTATAATGAAATCTCAGAAGAGTTTGATACCATCAAACAACTGTACCTCCTACGCAAAACTACATCTAGTTATCGAATGCGCAATCCGGGTTGCGATCTGTTACTGAAATTAGAAAGCCATAGCTGTCAACAGACACGCTTCAATTTTTTTCCTAATGAACTACTGTGTTTCTTCCCCGAATAAAGACCACCCACGAACGTACCTCATTCTATACATTCCACAGCGTGATCATTATGATTGAAGATCATTGTTTACTTTTGTGTGTACTGCAAAAGGAATGTTTTTTTTTAAGTTAAACCTTGTTTAATACATATTGTAATAATACTAGTAGTTTTAAAGTTATTTCACTCGCTGTGAAATAGTCTCGTCACGAAAACGTTGTGACAAAAATGTCCGGTTAGACACTTGTTAGAGGTGATAGCCACCAACATTTGTCATTACACAAACGGCATATTTAAATGCATAAATAGAATCTTGTTATTCAACATAGATTGTAGGAAATTTACCTCTATAGACAATTATTACCATAATTTTCCTCATGAACTGTCAGTTCACAAGGTAATCAATCGGACGAAAAATATCAAGTTTAAGCTTATCCTTGTTGCTAGTTTCGAATCGGAAATTGTACTTACAGTGGTCAGGCTATCGGGTCATGCAGACCGAGCTGCAACTCCTGTGTGTGATGGACACTGACTGTCCTGATGAACAGAGACCAGTCAATCACCACTTAATCTGCTATCGGATTCCTAAATGTGAATGACCGTATGACAGGGATCCGAGTTTAATGGTACCGGCTGTTTTCTGATCTCTATGATTCTATTCATTCAAACATCACAACCAAGGTATATAGCAATGCAGAGATTTGAGGTAACAACCGTATGTATTTGGTACCTTCGTTACTGAGGTAGTATATTCTAATGAGCTAAAAAAATAAGTATTGTTATGCATGTGATATAGCTCATTTACTCTTGGGTAACAAGAAACTATTCCGTTGGTGTCAGTCTATTATGGGTTGATCTGGATAATCCTAATGCTGTTGTTGATGGTTAGTTAACTAGAAGGTGTGTGCGAAATGGAGCTCAGGGATTTGAACGAGCTTCATATAACAGTAAAGCACGGGACCGTGTAACCTTGGCGATGTCATATCGTTGCACTAGTCTTACCTCATATCTGATCCCACCCAGAATGAGTTTAAACCACTCTCTCTAATCATTGTATATATCATAAGCCTTTAAAATATACCGCTGTAATTGTGGATGCTTTCAAAACACAAGCTTTCCACCTTATTCTTCTTAACGACTATTTGGGGAAGTTTGAGTCTATAGTGTTATCTCTCTACTAATTTGATAGAACTTATTTACTCCGACCCAATATTTATGACTGTTTACGTCCTTAGGTTTACGTTGAGGTTTGTTTGTAAAAGGAAGACAATATGTGTACCTATCTCCCGGTCAAATCACATGTAAGGTGAGGTCGAGTTAGTGAAAATGCTTTGTACAGAATCCAGTTTTTATATTCTTTTACATCTCATTTATGATCATGACTTCACAGATTAGTGTGTGACATCTACCTAGCTGAGTCTAAGCCGCTGTGATCTTGTGCGCAAATGATGCGCCAAAAACAGAACGTAGGAAATATTTCGCTGTGTTTGAATAAGTTTAAATAACCCTGTTCTGGAATGCCAAATTGGCAATCTATTGAAAAAGAAACACTTTCCAAACGAGCAGAGTAAGTAACGACAATGCATACTGGCAGCAAATTGTATAGTCATGAATTCAACTTTTATCTCAAGGCAGTTAATTTTGATAACTTTTGGGATTATTTTATAATGATATTTAGTCTAAAACCTTACAATACTTGTGGCTGAGATGCACTCATCACATTGTTCTTATTCAACAAGTGAGATTTAACAGTCACCAGCAGAATGTTAATCACGACATAAACGATGGGTTCATTCAATAACACTTCACTCTACTTTCCTGGTTTAACCAATAACATGGTATCATAGCACGCTCATTCTGCACATTCAAAACAAGCTGATATAGACCGAATAGAGAGTCGAAATGGCGGTCAGGTGCAAGCCTGTATATTGATACGGATTATCGCCCTAGCTTTTTTCGAAAACAAGCCTTTTACATTCGAGTTTCTTCTCTTGTTGAGACGTATCAGTAACACAGATAATCGCTACGACCCAAATGCTTTTGGGGAAAAATATGTAGAGTAATACTCAGACTTGTGGAGTGAAGCTGAGAAAGGTGTTACAACATCTTTTTTGAGACGACGAGCCAATCTGGACAATGTTCGTAAGTAGTTGTGATCGAACGTTGGCATGTGGTCCTTTGTCCATACTTACTGTGGGGACAGCTACACAGCGGTTAACACGGTTGCCTTCACTGAGCTGAAACTGTACTGAAAATTCAGTCACCTTCTTTTTCAAAGGTGCGCGTTGTAAAACTTCGTGTGAATGAAAAACTTGTGATTAACTATGAGTATTGTTAGACGTGTAACATCCACAGCCCCTAACTACTAGTCAGTTGTTATTCGTTCGTCTTGTTAAATGCGCATCGCGCAGCGTACCTCAAAGTATTCTTGAACGTAAAACTCAGCTAGTAATCTGAACTCCCCAGTAAACTACTCAGAAAGTCAGATGAGACAAACAGAGGATGGTTAAATTGGAAATTTCACATCAATCACAGTGGGTTAAAGCTGTCGAATTCGGATAGAATTTTCAGCTATCCCGTCAGTATCGCATGAATTCTAACGTCCACTGTGTCAGTGAACTCACATTGGGCAGGAGTAGATGATCCTATGTAGACACTTGGCCACTTTCCCATATGAGTAATGTTCAGTCTGCCGGAATGTGGAAGATCCGGCAGGTTGACTGTGCTATCCAGTTTGTACCAACCAAACACTCCAACCACCTACTAACAAGTAAGGTTATCAACTAGAGTTACATAAACAGTCAGTGTGCTTCTTTTCATAGCTGTTATGCAACCTTGTCAGCATATACAGCTGGATATGACTAAGGGGCAGCATGTGATGTTTTGGTCGTGCCTAAAGTGAAATCAAAGACGCAGCGGTCAACTGGGATGCCTCATAAAAGGGTGACTGGAATGCAAATTCCTGTCGTAACAAGCATATGCACTGATAACAGGCTCTAACTCGAGCCTAATGGTTCCTTTTGGAAGAAGCTAACCGTGAAATTGAAGGAGGGCGGAATTTGTAATCATTTATGAGTGTTGTTTACCTTGTAGTAATTTATACCCCTGCTATTTGTCAGTAATATTCGAAGTATATGTAAAACATTTTGTGAATTTGCACAGTGCACTGGAATGATGGAACGGGATAGCTATTTCAGTGATTAACAAAGCTAAACACACGTAATTGAAAACGCTTAACACAAACTTAGAAGTGTAGACATTAATTTACTCAAAATGTCTGAGACCGCTTTCAATTATTAGGTTCGTAGAAGTCCAGAGCTTACGAACAAATGCCGCTGTGCACACAATGTTGGTTTGCACAGAGTAACCGTGACTACAATTGAACATTGCACTTACGGATTACCGATCTCGGTTCACTGCTCAACTGAGAACTGGGACTTAGGCCATGAGATGGTGCTAACATATTCCAAGTGGTCCACGATGTCAAGAATTTGTGAACATGTGGGGTGAGTGATCCAATTCCAACAGTCACTTTATAAGCCCTGTTTGATAAACGTGTTCTCATCTAAACGTTCGAATACCTACTAGTTTTGTCGTTTTTTGTTGTTGTAACGTCTTCTTGCGAAATTTCATAAATACAATGTGCGTTGCCTTCGATAAGCTGTCTCCCTTGACTGAAGGCAATCATAATTTTCGGGTTTGGTTTGTAACAACAATTTTGCCTGCATCTTGCTTTCTCTTTGGCAATGTGACCAGTCCTTATCATCCTCGCGCGACAACACGTTACAACTAAAACTACTGTTGGATTCACTTCTCACTACTTTTCCACATAAACAAAATATGTGAAATAACTACAGAATGAAGGTGTTCATGTTCACTCAACTAAGGTGTTTGTCGTTGTTTCTCGATATAGGCTTCCGCTTTGGGTGACCGTCCGAGACGTTTCTAGGTGATACCATGTAGTCAACCTAATAAGTAACCCAAGTAACGTGAGCTATCTGGACATTCCCTGAACATCAGATTTCAACAATTTTGACTCTAAAAGTGTTGGACTGAAATACCCATCTGAATACAAATCTGTGAGTAAAACGCAAGTGACGTTCAATTTGTAATTGAAATGGCGTTCTCATTCATTATCAGAAAACAATGAACATAAACAGTAGGGAATAACTGTTGGTAATTTTTACTCTTGGCGTTGACTACACAGAATTCAGAACATACGTACTTTACCTGACCTTATAGAAATTGTAGTGCCTTTGTGGAAACTGCTCACACTTCGCTTATATTTCCTTCGCAGCCGTGTTACGAAAGCAGGCTGCACAAACCGCAGACTTTGCGTGTCCTATTTCATTTCAGTTAGTCTGCATTAATAACGCAGATTAGGTGCAGCGAATAAGAGCAATAAGGGCAATACCTTTTGGTAAAGGACGCTTTTAAGTAGTGTAAAAATTTCAGTTTCTGATTGACTAATCGTCAATAAAACTCTCGCTACGCTTACATGGGGCGACCGTGTTGGCCGCTGTGTACCGTACATTAGAAAAGACCGAACTGTCATCCGCAAGCACTTAGTTACATTCGTCTATGACTAATACTCAGATTGCCGGCCGCCTCGGGAGAAGACACCGACTGTTCCACTAACCCTAATATGCGACAACTCCGGACATTTCAGTCTTGTTCTCTCCGGATTCGCCACGATTCTACCCCGTTTTAAAAGTTTAAGCTTTGTGTGTGTAAAACCTATCAACCTTAAAAATTACCGTTTTTAGTACAAATTATATATGGAACAGTAAGGAGGTCTTTGAATGAGCGGTTAGACGAAGGTGTGTTCACTGTTGCAATCGGTGGCTTGAGAGAGGCCCACGGTTATTATCTTAAAGCGTGATGAAGAAACACGGGAAATTTTTAATGTGTTTATCAGTACGTAGATTACATTGCTAGTACGAAGTAGTTACGCAACATTTGGGCCTGAATATACTCTTCAGCGCTTCCATATGCTCAGGTATTTCTCGAAAATCTACTTAAATACGTGCCCGTTCACAAATACCACTTGTCAGCTAACCCAGTGCCCTCTGTAGAATTAACGCGCTGTTCGGACCCCTTCGTTACAACATTCTGTCATTTGGACTCGGTGTGACGCCTGCCATGTTAACACTTGATAAGTGTCATTTTGAAGGGTAATGTTGTTTACTGGGACGATGTCGCTTCAACTATCGACGAATAATTTCATGACCAATGTGTTTGCCTCTTACGTGAAGGCTTTCAAACGCCTAATTTTACCACCAACTTTGCAAATTTTACGTTCTGCAAGTTCATATTTTGATGATCCAGTTCGCTGATTGACACAAATCGGTTTCGACTGCATCCGAATCACCTTCTGCAAATGTACAATTTGGCCACTCCTAACAGTTCTACTGAAGGTCAGTTGTTAATTGAATTGTTGCAGTACATGCGCGGATGCTTGTCAATCTCTCCGAACAAGTTGGTTTCGATACGACTGCAACAATAACAATCTCGTTGTGTGTGAAATGTCTCGTTTACTAAAGCCAGGTTCAGTGAAGTTGCTTCAAAAGTACGGTCCATCTTTATGTGTTGTTGGCATCTACTCTACGTTGGCGTGTAGCCAACTGGGTTGCTTTCAGTGATTTATCACTGGCCATATACAACATCATATGAGTTAATCACACGCGGAAGTCTGGTTACGTAACACCGAACGGTCGGAAGTACAATCCAAGGATGACTGTTGACCAGGTGACTGTGATTACGTAGGCTATTAAATTCGGATATGGGCACGAGGCCACGGGAGATTAACCGTTCTGATCGACAACTATCACAGCGAATGGCCGAACACATTCTGAAATGATTCAAAAACTCATGGCCACTTGCCTCAACCCAGTGAACCAAGTACTCGAAATAAAACGTCTTCGACCGCTGAACGCCTCATGATAACAGGTCACTGAGTTAATCCAGGAAACTCACTCACCTGGGATAAGATTCTCTCGAGTACCCATGTTTGGTCGAAGAAATCAGCCGAAGTTGTGTGCCAAAAATGATCCAGATAAATGAATGGGTTGCCCTGATCCTAATGCATGCACTGCTTGCTTTGTTTTCCGACGTGACTAACATCTGTTTGCCCTTTTTTCTGTGATGTATAGAACATGCATCTTTTGTGTTCGCGACTGAAGATAGTAAAGGAAATGTTAGCATTCCTGGTTTTCTGTTGTTCGCCGAGCTTGACATTATTATTTGGAACGTTTCATCACCAAACAAGGTGACATCATTAGTACATAGGATTTTGAACTTATGGGATTAACAGTTGTGCTGGGTGAATGTCAGCAAAAGACCATCTCTACATACAAAGTTGGAATGGCCTTTTGATCTCAAATGTGACTGTTTATTTTCTGTTGTTGATTTTCCACTTGAAATCTGATCGATTGTACTTCGTATTTTGCAGTTCGATTTTCTGACTTCAAAGCTGACTAGCTGTTTATTGCTGCTTTCTTTTTTTGATGAGACGTTTGCGATCTATATGCCAAGCTCAGCGAACGGTCGAGGACCAGTAACATCAGCTCGAACTACCGACCTCATCACCACTCCCAACAATTGTTGGGAGATGTTTGCATGCAGTAGAGCCTCCGAGCATAAACAATTATTCCTTCTGCATGAATGACTGTGTGGAAGCGTTTTTCCATCAGGGACTAGTAGCGAAAGGTTGCAAACTCTAGGAATATATATAAATACATACTTATCGTATAATATAATATGCTGGGTCTCTCAATTTTCCGTATTCTTTTAACGTCTAGTGTTTGTTGCGTATACCTGGGAAACGTTAATTTAATGCACGTCCGAACTAACGGACTTCTGTTCTCACACCATACAGTTTACTTTTAATGGTGATCTATGTCAACAAATGGACAATGTGAAAGTAGAATCCCCAACGGGACCGTTGTTTGCGGACATCTTCTTGATCAGTCTTGAAATCCAGTTGGTTGAAGGGAATGAATACTGAATACAGTGCATATGAACAATACGTGGATGGCATCCCCCACGTGTTTAGCGAGCATGCTAATCCAACAGTCATCCTGGCCACCTTCAACACAGCGCAAATTAAACTGACACTTACACTAAAATATGAATTGAACCCCATGGGTGTACTCCTTCTGTCCTGTACTGATGGGCATTTTCAACGTAAAACCCACAGGAAAGAAAGGTAGGTTGTCTAATATATCCATTCCAGCAGGCGTTTCTCGTCAGCACCGAAAAGAAATTTTATAAGCGGTTTGGCTGGTAGATTGATGAGCATATGTACATGGGATAGCACCTCCGAGGAACTAATTCTTCTGCCCTTGTGACCTGACTACTATGCCATATTGCACTAAAATAGACAGATGTCACCAACCGACAATAAAGTAGGGTATACTTCGTTAACACACAAAAAACGACACACTCGTATAAGTAGTCATTGGAAAACTCGTAATTTTTATCAGTGGAACCTGCTCTGCTGCAAATTTACCTTTTTACTTCATCTGTACCACCAACTTTGCAGCCACAAAAAACTAGTAACACACTGAAGTTTTAGCTTGCTTTCATCTTGTTAGCGTGGATAGACACAGTCCACCTTGGTCTACCAGTTTGCGCTAGCTACCGCCGCAATAGGCTTGTTTCCGCTGCCTGCTTTTTTCCATATTTGTGCGTTTGTACCAATAGAACCAGTTACGTGGAACACATGATTGAGCGCTTATGTGAACGAGTTCGTGAGAACCATCCAGTATGGGTCAATGGTGGAGTTACTAATACAAACGGCAGCTTTATAGTGACACTCCTGCTGATTTAAATCATGCAGTAAACTGAGTCACTTTTTTCCCGAGTAAACGCTAACCAATCGAAATCTGTGAGATGATTG
Source organism: Paragonimus heterotremus (assembly GCA_013368495.1). Classification (NCBI taxonomy): domain Eukaryota; kingdom Metazoa; phylum Platyhelminthes; class Trematoda; order Plagiorchiida; family Troglotrematidae; genus Paragonimus; species Paragonimus heterotremus. Next base: position 95,574 of record LUCH01001129.1, on the reverse strand, counting down.
AGGCAATCGGGATGGAAAGTATTAATTCAACATTTTGCCTACAGAAACGCTCTGTTCAGGCCTTGTAGTTGTCACGTTCTACCACCGTGACTGTTCAAACTGCCACTAGCATCAGAGATGTGATGTATTTGTAGCAAAACATTGTCTTCACCGTTATCGGTGACGGCGTTGACATCATCTGAATGTCAACTATTTTGTTCGCACTACAGTGTTCCACATAAACGATTTGTATTTGTCCTGATGATCAGTAACCGATAACGAGCCTGTTGAGTGCCATGTGATTTTTAGGAATACTCAAGGGATTCCCAACCATTTTTAGCAAACACACGTTTCGTACATGTTTTTGAAGTTCTATCTACATATGCGTATTGTGGGTTTTGTTGCCTAATTTTCAGTATTTATAATGTGAAGAAACGCCTAGCAAACAAGCTCGTTCTCGGTGTTTTATCGTCAGGCTAAACACAACACATTTTTATGGGTTGGATGGGGATGGTAAATAACATATCACTGAAGCGAAAGATGTCAGTCAACAGTTTCTCTCTAGTTTGAGTCATGAGACTTAGTTACATTATATTGGCCACGTGAATTGTAAGAAGTTTTCGAGAGATGCGTCACATCTATGCGATCATTTTATCCTGGGTTTTGCGTACACGGTCATGGAAGGTTCAAGGTGCGGACTAACCGTTTTTGAGCGCACAGTGGTGGTGAGTATAAGCGAATTGCAATGGCCTCTGCAACTGATAGTATATGACCTTTAATCTGTTTCGATTGTATCCGTCATACGTGGTAGATTGGCCTGAACGATTCGGTCTGATTGTTCAGATGGTTTGACTCGATCAAATGCGTAACGATCACATACGAACAAGGCCTCATCGATCCTCTTGTCAGCCACACCGGTTGGTGCTCGCGAATGCGTTCGTATAATCCCGTGTTGTGCGACGAACAACGAAACGATAAACACAAAAAGAGGCGGCATGAACACGCACTATATCTTTCAGCTGAGAGCGTATGTCTTTTATAGGTTATATGCAAAAGATACATCTGTGCAATGTATTTCATTTCAACGTTGACTTTACAGTTAATATTCCTTGGCAAACCTACAGAATTGTTTAAGTGTTAGTGGCTTTGTCGTTGTCAAACTCATCATGGTGCCGAAAACATAAATTTATGATTTAGCTGGCTCAGAATGGTGTCAAATCTACCCTACTAAGATGGCGTCCGAACGTAAGACTTCAAAAGGTCATTCAAACACAGGACTGTTTCGTGGGAAAAATACCACCTTTCCGCAACTATCATCAACTGTAGGCGTCACGCTCGCTACTGTCGTTGAAATGCACCTCTTACAATATCGTCTCATGATATGACTAAAACTATTTTATAGGTAATTTCTGAATAACAGATTTAAACCTGTCGAAAATTTGAATCAGCTGATAAACATGCTACTGAGAATTTATAGTGGTTTTGTAACGATTTTCGTATCGATGAACCAGTTGTAGCCACTGACAAGCGTCTGTCCCCCAGGAAACATATTTTCATTCAATTTGCAAAGCGTTTAGTAGAACTTTCTCATCATCTTGTAGGTAAATCGATATATGCCACTTCGTAAATTCTTCTATGACTAAACTGGCATTTTTGTTGGAGGCCACATAAAGAAAATTCATTGCCCTAGTTTCAATCGGTTATTTCTTGCTTTACTTGCCAGACAAAGATGCAGCGGGATAGTCTGTCTACGTTGTAGTTAAGCAGGAAATTGTGGCTGAACATTCTCGCAGTGGTTTCATACGTGGCTGAGCGAACTGCTTGAGGACGCACGTCAGAGTTATTCCCTGCTGTAATGCAGGACATATTACAATCAGTCGAAATAATTTAAAAGGAGATCGACTGAAAGGTCGCGTGATTACGCTTTCTTCGTCAACCTATTCTCACAGGTATTGTCAACTGTTTTGTACACTATAAATTACGAGAACCTTCAGGAGGGTTGTGTTGCTGCTAGTTCCGTGCTCAGTCAAGTTTTGAATCTTGTTAACAATTAACTGTGACTAAGTGAGCGTACTGGGAAACGAAATTTTGAGTGACTTTCACGCAGTTCAAATTCTCCACAACTCCGAGTATATCAAGATTTGTCGGCAGACTTCACTGTGATCACTGATGTATAGAAACAGCTGTGAGCTTTAACAAACTATTCTGTCAGTTGCCACTGCGTGAGTTGAAACAACAGGTCACTTCTGCAGATGTTTCGTGCAAACCGTCTTCCTATATGTGTCGTTATCTCAGCAGTTATATTTTAAGTACACAGCTCCCTAGCTTTATTTACATAAAAATGATTAAGGTCCCTTATTGTGTCTGGGAGAAACAAATCCAATAGGGTTGGCCTACTGGACATTCTGACATTTTTTCTTATATGTGGTGCACTTTTTACATACACCAGTATTGCACCATATGAATGCATCCAAAAATCTGTCAATTATTCAAATGAAATTCCAGGTATACCGCTTCCCACGTGTTACTCTGAGGACAAACTCCCCGATGTGACCTCATCTTTTTTCGAGATAGCGTTCATTGCAGAACCACACTTGTAGATCATAAGCTCACACAGAGCGAGTGTTCAACTTCACTCACTGTGCTGTATGACAGGCAGTTTCGTCGTGAGTAGTATACTACTCACGAGTAGTATATCGCCCAAAGGCAACATTCTGGAACAAAAGAGCAAGCTCCGAACGCCAGGACAACGACGGGCAAGAATAGACTATCGGAATAGTGTGTACGCGCTATGACAGAAGTTCCACCGAAGTGAATGTCAATAATGTATGTGAATGCATGTCTGAATTGCAAATGAATTTACGCGTTTTTGGTTTGATTTTTGAAATGATCCATACAGGAGTTTTTCACAACAGTTGGATTCTCAGGTCAAACGTATTTTGCGGTTACAACAAATGGAACCTGAGTGTGTAAAATACTGCACCTGACATAATTTAGAGAATAACCTGTCCTTTTTCGATAGGAAGTTTTCGACCCAACCAATACTTATTTGATCTCACACTCCCATCAATATTGTGGTATCCCGGGGTTTTTGATTTTTCGTGATTCACTTTTCGGTTCTTACCTCATAAAATATTGTCGACTACGTGTTCACCTTATTCAACATAAATGCTTTTCTATCAGTCAAATTCGACCAGAGGTACATGTGTTAATCCAACGTTCTTAAAATGTAGCTAAGCAACTATACTTATCCTAATCCAATTTTGACGAAAACTGCCTCACTAACCAACTGGCAGCTTGGCAAATTTGTGAATTTTGATTAACTACTAGATAGATCCTCCAGAGACAGACTTCATGGCCCGCTGCCCCTCATTGTTACAAGATAGCTGTGAAAACTGATTGGGTCACAGTCGACAACTGAAGAATTGAAGTTTTGAACCATTACACGCCTATTTTTAACCGCACATTCTACCAACAGGTTAGACGACCATACATTGGGGTCACGCGTACCCCACAAACAGAAAACATAAAATCATTCGAAGAGCTCACTACATGAACTCACAACAGTGGGAGCGATATATGGCAGAACGCATCACGTGATATGGTTATTTTCAAGCGTATCTGTGTTTACGCTCGTATTCCCTAGTTCTATGTATGGATTGGTTAACACGCTGGGTGCAACCGTGGCCGGTTGCCCACGCGTCCACTGTTAAGGCCAACAGTTCCCGGCACGTGCATCCTAGTGTGTAGATAGCTGGTCACCTGTTTTAGTGTGTGTACTTTCACAGTTTCGGAACTAATCACCCAAAATCACTGGACTATTTCTGGTTTGTTTGTCTTCCTATACTGATGAGCTTGATTATACCAAGGGAACAACATGGAATTCGATCTTCGTCTCATGCGTCTGGGATATTTCCAACCTTGGGGCTTTTATCTTCAAGGCGGACTATCCGAACCATTGATTGTAGAGAAGGTAGGTGGTTTTACGCCATTGAAAACAGTTCCTTTCTTATGTTTGTGCGCTTATTTCCTGCCTTTCAATAAACTGTATTGTCTTGAAATTTTTCCGATCCATATTTAGAACCCTACGGTGGATGTCTGTCCAAATGGTCATGATGCATACTCAGTATAGCACAATACATGTGGTAGTAGCTATCAGGGCTTGATTTAACATAGTTGCAACTGATTTTGATGTCTACGATCGTTCATGAGACAGACTGAAGTTTACCATTCTTTACGTGCATTAATCCGTTTTTTTAGGACGAAACGATTATTCTTTTTCTTCGCTAGTCCAAGTATAACACAAAACTCGAAAAAATTTCCTTATTATTAAGCATATCATTAGAAATTTATGTAGATTTATCCCAGTTAGACAAACCCTGCAAGTAACATCTATCAAATTCATGACTAAGCACTCCGATGTGACATTGAACAGTTGGTCATACTGTCGTGTTTAACGTATGATCCATGGATACTGCTCGTAAACTACAAACATAAATTTCACTTTTCTTACGGTGACTTATTGCCTTCAGTAAAATTTTTTATGATGACTGGCTTTCCATACGTCACTTCAATACGATGTTACACAGACTGTTGACGAAGTTTTTGTAAAGCGATCATCACCTCGGTTGTCCTCGGTCCGGGGCTAGGAGCAAAACCATTCACTGTGTTTGTTGTGCTACCCGCAGGTCTGTCAACAACGAACTAACGGACTGGTTTGGCATACTCTAAACCGTGGAGTTGCCTTAGTATTTGGGATAAAGCGAAACATTAAAATCGCCAGTGAGACGTTTATTATTGTTCTGCTATTTTCAGCTATTCCACATATATCATCCTGTCGTTCACACTATGGTTCATCGTGCATGATGATGTACAATCTGTGCATACATACAATCGGCCACTGGAGAGGAATCTGACCCAAATGGTTATTCTGGCCTAAATAAGGCCCATTTGGTGGCACCACAGTTTACATCGGTTGTGCAGCCGACCAAAGTGATACCACAGTGGTTAATGAGTATAGGTATGCGATATCGAGCATTCAAAACACCTGTGCATGGTTTCTAAGTTGTTTTACCTGATGAGAAGAGTAGCGAACAATACAGGTTTGCATAATAAACTGAATATCGCACACAGTTTATTCAAGCGCTAGCGTTCACCTAAATATTTCAGCCAGCATTTGTTAGAAAGAGATACTAGACTCGAATTTTGCTCTCGTTGAAGACCTATTTACGATGCTAATTTCTCTTAGGGAAACCGTGCCAACTTCTGTGCCACTTCACAGTAACATGGATGGTAACAAATCAGTACATATTTGTGAGTGCATCCTGTGGTTAATGACGTCAAGACAGTAAAACGTAACTGCAATCAATACATCAGGAAGCGAAATTGTACGTACGATAACCAGTATATTGGACACCTACATATATTGAAAAGCATGCAAGTCCCTCAGCGAAATCCAAAAGGAAATGCAATGACTGTGCACTAAACTACGCAAATCTACAGGTCATTTCAGTGCGTCTTGATAAATATATACCGTAGTGAATACTAATGATGGAAAAAGTACAAACGTTATATAACAGGCGGACAGAACCTCATTCACAATTCCAAGGTCACATTCAAAACAAACGGACTGTTAAATTTGCTGCCAAGTTTTGAGGCACACACTGAGCGAACAATATTTATTGATTATCTCCACTGCAATCGGAGATAAACTATGGCGCGTTGTTAAATAACAGTTGTTACACATTCCGTTCAAATTGATCTGAGATGAACAGGTCAACAAATATTAAGCATTTGATGATGCTGGCTGTTTTCGACCGATTGTACTTGATGTAACTGATAAAATGAAGGGCACACAAACCACCAAGACATCACTAAATGCGTACTGTAGATAACTATGTTATAAAAGGTAGGTAGATTGTTAGCTCACTCGCTGTTTATGCCGTCAAAACTGGCTGTATAAAGCGAGTTTAACGAAATTATAGTAGTGTCACTAGAGCTGACTTTCACATCCGTGTGGGTTGTATGAACAGAATAACGATCTGTCTTGTTATATACTCCACTAGCGCATTTTAATACAGGCTTAGTGTCTCGTTGACCCAACTTTCTTTCTGTACCTACAATGTGGATGACAGAGGTGGATCTTTCAGATGAAGACATGCAGTTTGACAATAACTCATATAAATTTACAATAAACATGAAACAGTGTATAACATGTGAGTCTATTTAGCCAAGTCATCACATTTGAGGATCATTTTGTCGGTTTAGGAATTCGGCGGTTGATAAATCAAACCCGCTATTCATGAAATACAAACCCAGTATAAAGAAAACCGAACTCCAATTTCTGGCTTACTTTTCTCAGCAGTTACCATTAGCCAAAGTTTGTCCGCCGTAGAAATCTTTTGCTTTGTCAGTGGTTGGCACAATTTTTCCTCTAGATCCCAGAGCTTCGTACAAACACGGTCGAGCAAGAAGATACGCAGAAGCTATCAACGACCCAATTAATCAATTAAAAATGTTATTTAACCTGTGGTCGTGATTACTTAATATCCTAGTACTCGAATTGTCGGGGGAATGGTAAAGTGCAGTCTCTATTGCAAACAAGAATGATACGCTCGAGGATGTTCCTTGTATATTGAATTAAGTGAGTATTACTGTGCATTTCAGTTGCATATCAGGTAACTTGCATAGTAACTATGACCCGCAATAAACGAACTACGAGAGTGAACTATTGAAGCGTTTTGAATATCAGGCCTAAATTAGAAACTCTGCAGTTGTCATTCACGTGGACAACGTGTGTTGCGAGGTGTATGTCAAATCGGGTCAAGTAATTGGACACCGAAACTGACAACCACAAATGCTGAACACAGTGCTATCAGAACCGACGGATACGGCGTCTCGACAACATGGTTACTAGACTTGAATCTGTTTAGCTGACGCGCAATCGCAGTTGGTTAGTGCAGCCACTCATACTGTTAAACACTATATAAGACAAGCTCACAAGTATAATCAGATTCTTCATTGAAAAATAAACTATTGTCTACAATTAAATGAATTGCCTATATCGTCACGACTCCTGCCATCCTTGTCAGACACAATATAATTCCATCCACCTCACCCTATGTAGATTTGACGTGCCCGTTGGTATACTAAATCTTGATATACCCGTTAATTTGATCCGAAGAGGCCTGTCGTTAGGTGGAGGGACGATATCCACAGGTTGTCCCAGGGGTGTGGGTCTCGGATAAAGTATCCAGATCGCAAACCAAGGGGCGTACCGGACGAACAGGCCCTTCTAACCGAGTCGGGTTAGAGAACGGGCACAACGCAACGCCATAACCACAGCCGGGCTAGCTGACATGGTGGAATGCGCGCACTTCACGTCAAGTCGATCGGCTGCGTCGTCCCAGGTTTTGGCCACCTCGGTTGCTGACACACATCTCTGTAAGCGTTTCATTGTTTGAAATCAACGCTGAGGTGAGACCCAGCATGCATCGGCGATTGCAAATGGACGAACTTAAAATACGTCATTTCCTTAATGGCTTGTGTTATCACGATAGGTTTTTTTACGGAGCGATGTATAATAAAAGCTGCACTCAGGAACGAACCAGATTTACGAATTACTGAAAGAGTCATCAAAATTAACAAGTCGTTCATAGAATCTGGGGCGTTTCATGCCATGTTTGTTTATTTACCCTGTCATTTGTGGTATCTAATTCAATGCTTTGTAACGGTGTTCTCGAAACGTTAAGTGTCACTTGATATTTCTCAGTTTTCTGGCTTGTTATTGAGGCGTGTCGTTCCACTCCCTGTAAAAATGTCCTATTTAACGATTTCCTCCGTGATGAAAGCAATGTGTCTGCGTTACCGAGATCGATGTGGGCAGCTTTTATCAAAATGTTGCTTGATGTGGTTTGTCCTATGGAAGCTTGTGTAGTCTTGGAAGACGGCCTGCGTAAATTGTGCTGGTTTGGATATCATGCCGGAGCTAGTTGAGGCGAATACGATGACACTGTGTTGTCTTATGGAGGCAGCTACCGATATTGGTCGATTTTACACTTCACAAATGAAACAAACGCACCATGTGATTATTGCTAGGTACCACTGGCTGGAACTGGCTACATCTCGTCTATGTGCGCTAGTTGGTGTCGGTTGCATTTATATACAAGACCATTTGTACATTCCGTGCAATAAAATTTGGTCTCAATTCTCAGTGGGTTTTTATGTACCACATCTGGTTATCGCATATCTGTGAGCGATGACTTAATTCGTCGTGCGCTAAACTAAATAATCCATAGTGCCCCACTAAACGTGTACCAAATCGGTACTTTAATGAGACAGTGATCCACTAAAGATATGAATCTGCCAACTACTGCTAGAAATGTGCTGTTCTGCTGGGCTATTCTACTACGACATTAGCGTCATATAAAGATGACAAGAAAAGAACCAATTAGTATATAAACCATACAATCCCAGGAGGTGCTGAAAATGTTCTCCACGGTTTTGATTATACAGAAGCATTCTTTGTAGCTATTGTGATAGCAAACGCTATAAAATATTCTCGCAAGTTACACTACATTCCACGATTAGCAACCTTTGAGTTCCTCCTGTGTTTGTGGACGTTCCCTGTAGACTGTGTGTTCAAGGTAACCCCGAAGAAAAACTCTGGCAACCGATCCATCGTCGCTCGAATGTTTCATCTAACTATTGTCATACAGGAAGGTCTAAAAATCCCTGTTCGAACGAGCCCAGTACAAACGGTAATTTTTGGGCTATTTTGACTTCGGAATGGAGAAAATGGATAGGGGTTAATGATAAGCTAAAGACGGGTTTCATTCACGGATTCATTTGAACAGAATATTGCTCCGTCAGCAGATACCGTCGAATATATCTCTTTTGAATAAATACCTTATGCAACATGGCTTACGTTTGTCTGCATCTGACAACCGAAGCTCTTGTAATAAGGTTCCTATGTCTGACCGATACTGGTGTCTTTTGAGTATCCGGTCTATGGTGGACTTCCAAGTATTGCCCTTTGGAGCTAGCAGAAAGACGCTGTTTTAAGGGCGGTTTTTCTACATATCACAAAACTTGAATAGTAGTAAGTTGTTCGTCTGCGCAAATCCTGTGTTGATCCTTGCAGATGGCGAACACCGCACGTTGTAACGAACATTTTCGTAGGTTTTCGAATTCATTGACAGGTAACTGGTTGCGTACCTACATATCTTGTCTCAAACTTGCTAGTGGTCCCCTCCGCACTTTTAGAGCAGATAGCATAAGGGAAGACAACTTTAATAGACTGTTCAGTTGTAAGATTGCCCTTATTCCGTTCTCATACTTGCGTTCCACCAGTGTGATCTGGCTCCAGCATAAGTTCTTCCAGATCAGGTTGTATGCTGCAGCTGATTTGTGTGTGCGTTCACACAAAATGTCGAGCCCAGTACTAAACGATACGTGAAAAAACTTTTTATTCGTACTATACTGATTGGCACAGTGATACCGTGAGGCGGCTTTCTTTCTCCCTCACCGTAGTGTTCCACTACATTTGAAAAATAATCTTGTGATCGAGGCAGCGCTGCTGTCTGAAGACTAACCAGTGACCGAAACACAACGTTTAGTGTTGTGCATATGCCACTTTAAGAAAATACCGGATATAGCATGTAAGTTATCACAGGTGCAACGCTATTTGAGAAATTGTTATGTGTTTCGCATGTTCACATCAAATCAGGATATATCCGAACAATATGGACGCCACTTTACCGAACCAGAGTCCATGTGCAATTACCCCGATCACTGCTATTATATCCGATTTATACAGCTAGATTGTAAATATACCTTATGGAAGGATGATGAATGAACAAAATTTTCAGTTTCCACATATGAACTTGACTAATTTCGTAAGCGAACATTCAGGGAAATGCCCAAGCACACTTCCATGTTTGGTGCGTGTTTATTTACGATTCACATGGTAGAGTCCTTTTAATTCGTTTGAGTCACGGTAAAAGAGACCTATTTTTAACTGAGGGTTGGTTCATATCTTATAACCGAATACCACGAACGATGAGAATGTTAGGTATTCTCATCTTATCATCAAAAACATCGTTGAAACATTGTCATAGCTATCTACCTGTGTCTAGGTAGAAGGGATTAAAAGATGTTGACAGTTCATCTTCCGTAAATTCCGACTAGAAGAACTCAACACACATGATACATTCCAATCAAACGTATGTATGAGCAGGTGTCAAGCAACCCTTAATAAAACCACAATCCTTATATGACGAAATTTTAGATCTTGGGACCAATTGCATCTCACATTAGGGACATCCTCAACTGGGCGTTCGTACACCCTCAGTTAACTACATTCTTCAGCCGCCATGTTCCCTTTTCTCATAGTCTGTTATCAATCATTTATCGTTGCTATGCAAACCGATATGCACCCACCATGACCCCAGAAGTTAATGGAAAGATATTTTAAGAGTAACTGATCTCAGTGACCACCAGAAAAATGCTGACTAGCTCAGTCAAAACGTTGTTACACAAAGCTGACTACATTCACAATCTGCCCCTGTCGAACTCAGCATCTTGGTGTCAGTCCCAGCTCCCAAAACTCGCCGTATTAGTAAGCCGACGTAGACTCTTCCGATTTACACTTCCATTGTCTCACGCACATTGGTCGATGCGTCGCACTCGTAGTAAAGCCAATGGGAACCCAACTGTTTACCTTAACCCTGTAGGTCGTGAAGCGCGTGCCTCATCAGAACCGGTGGGTTGGATAAAAGCGTATATCTTTCTAACCATTCACTCGAACAGTATGGGAAATTCTTGTGCTTTCATACTTGGATGCATTTTTTTTACTACGTAATATATATTGAACATACTGCATGCAATTACATATTAGCTCTAGTTTCTGCAAGGGATGTTATTGTATGAGATTGATTACACTGTTATTTTATGAGGTTGCCTCAAATACTTCATGTCGGGATAGAATTTGCGGATATTTTGGAAGACAACACTTACGCCCACCTTCGGTCCATCCATCCGGCAGGAGTCTGTGTAAACCTGGCATTAATCTTTCAGTTGGCTGGAGCTAAAGCGAGTCGTCCATATTTGTACTAATTCATCTGCTTCCTGCTGTCAATACGATTGCGGTAAACTGCTCACGCTGTTCTCTAAATCCAAATGTATACATTTCACGATCGACTTAGATGGCATTCAAACTCACCGGATTATTCAGCTTTTAATGAATAACTGTTTCGAGTAACTTCTGTAAAAATGTCAAGTATAACAGAAGTGGTACTAAGCTTATTGAGAGGAGAGAAAACTTTGGTGGAACTTTTAAATTTATTGTATAAATATCGATCACTTTTCAGAGTAATTCATTTTCTGTGAGTAATGGCGTAATACTAAGGCTATTTTTCCTCTTGCTTATGAATTGAAAATGCAGGAATCACTAGTCCGACAATAATGGAGTGAATGTTTTGTTAGAAACTAGCTCCTATTTAAGTATGTGCTTACGCAATCTATCACATCTATCACAGCTCGCTTTGAGAGATGTACATGGAATTCGTTGAGGATTTCCACATCGCTGAAGGCAAAAAATATCTGGCGACACTGATGAAGTTAACATGAAATAAATGACTACAAATTATGAGACATATTTAAGATGTTGATTGAAAGTTCGGCTGATTTACACGACATGTACAACATTTAACTTTGCCACGAATGGAAAGCACGACTAATAAAAACGATGTCCTATTAATGTTGGCTATTAAGGTTACCATCCATATAGTCAAAAATTTATGCTGTCTACTATTCGCTTAATAGGTACTTCAACCAAATGTGTGTAGAATTCAAAAAATAGGAACAAAGCTATTTTTCAGGAAAGCCCGAAAGTTACATTTTTTTAATTCCAAGTGTTAGGTGACTGGTTGGATCCCCTATCGTATAACCACCATAACAAATCAGCTTGATTGAGCCAAGGCCTGTCGTAAAGAGCTTGTGAGGTGGGGACTATAATTTGAATTAACTGTATTATCAACTGCAGCGAAGTTCATCAGTGTGATAACCAGATAATGCGGCCATTCTTCCAGTGATCGATGCTTTCAACCGAGCAATCGATCATACTTATCGATTTTCTGCTTGCACATCAATGGTTAAAAATGCAAGGACTAGACATACTTTTTAATGTCACTACCGTCATTCTTTAGCCTCGGATTGGAAGACATAAATCAATACGCACTCGCAAGCTCCCTTTTTTATTTTAGACTACTTGAACAGACTATAACATGTTGCATTCAGAATATCTCAAGGCTAATCTCATAATTTTGCAAGTTGTCCTTATGGTTTGATCTTATCTTGTGTATCAACTGGCTACCTATCAAATTCCGCCAACTGTACCGGTCAGAATTCAAATTCGCGATCTGGGTTTCTATACCGACATGCCTTAAGAACGGGCAGGAGATAGCTAGGGAATCAAACTGACTCAAATCCTTCACACACAATCTTAATGAAAACATAGTGCTTCTTCCAAACTCTTTGAGAAATCTATAAGCTTGCAATGAACTCTAACCTGTTGTTGGACCTAGTAAGTTGAAGACATACTGGTAATCCAACAGTGCTTTTAATTAACACTCCTAAAATCACTCGTCAATCTGTCTATGTCCAGGTATCTCCTCAACTAGAAGTTCAGCTTTCATAATGAGCATATTCAGTGTTTGCTCACAAATCAGCTCGGAGTACTCGCAGTTTATCCATGTTATGTGTACTTTAGTTGCCTGTGTTCATCATTAAATATTCCGTCTTTTTTCATGAGTTATTCAGGCACAACTTTAAATTTGAACCTGTAGCCTAGTTGTGTGGCAACAGAGTACTAATATGAGATTTCTCCAAGTTGTTGGTTTTCTTATAGTTAGGGTGATCCTGATACATATGAGGTACGCGTGCGTCTTTACAGAGATGTATAGGGTGCTTTTGTTTACTTCGGGAGTGTTGTAGTTCACCCACAACACATCCGTAATTTCTAGATTAGATCAAAATGTGGGAAATCTTGCCTTTATCCGGATCTCATCCAGCGATAAAAACAGTATTCAAACATGACATCCGCCCTACCATCCGAGCTACGAAGGCACACAGGAAACTGTCATTTAAATTACGAAATCATGCACTTTACTTATAAGTAGTAAAGTTTCAGTGTAACCAATGGTGTTGATAGATCCTAACGTGAACCGTTTGAACTGTCAACCCGCTGAATCATTTAGTGTAGTGAATATGACAGCGATTAGAATGGGTAGCTGAGTTCACATGTGAAACTTCTGAACTCCCGGCTTGACCTTGTACCTCAGCTGAAAGATAGATTACCCCGTTTAGGCTTACTGTTTCGGTTCCTGATGTGAATCCAACAGTAGCGCAGACTTGTGGTAAAAACAAATTAGCAGTAATATGATACAACTTTTACACCCAATTTAATAGGCTGAATATCTATAAGGTTATGTTAGAATATAATAATCCTCAGGATTCAGTTCGGTAGAATAACCGTATAACTTATCTAGATACCGAAAGTTCGATAGTTCATAAAGAAAAAGAATTCACAGGAAACTAAAGACAGCAGATTGTAGTACTCAACGGGAGAGTATGTTATGGTTCAGTCTTGATTTTCAGTCTACCCCAGATTTGTGAACAGAATGCAAACTTCATTAAACTATATGACTTCACATATCAATATTGTCCGGCCAGAATTATTGATTGTTGTCTCACCTGCATTTGATGCAGTTTTCAAATACGTGTAAAGTTTTAGTCAGAACTTGACTGTCTGCTTACAACAACTGTGAGAAAATCCGATTGGAAGTATTACTTTGTAGAATTTTGAGCACACAAGAGCGTTCTACTCACAATACAAGTGATTAAATGATAGATGAATTACTATGCTAGCAGAATTTTCGTATAAGTTTATCGTGTGAGACAGCATAACCTAACATATTTCCAATAAGCGAACAAACACACATAATTGCTGGTTTGAACGTTTAGAAGCCCCATCGGTGTAAGTGAAATTATTTTTTCTGTGAGTCCATACTCAGTCAGCATGGGCTAAATTGCATCCAGTCAGTCGATATGCCATCTCAGTCGGTTGAGTATCAGCGCGCGTATGGATAACACAAATGCACAATGTGATTTCGTAGTCAGTTAAGGCACCAAAATTAATTCGCCTACATAGTCGTTTGCCGCGTCACAAATCAATGGAGGCTCGTAAATGACATCCCTACACTCATGTTTGCTAATAGGTGTGCTAGGCGCGCTTCATATCTGTCTAATGGATCTATACTAGGTACGGACAAGATACACAGGTACACATTCACAGACAGGTTGTAAATGTAAAATGAATTTTAAGAATGCGCCAAGTATGGACGAGGCTAATGTAACACAAGCCTATATGTGAAAGAGAGAAAGGGGGAGAAAGCCCACTATTTTTTACTTGAGACTATGCAGAAATTGCAGACTATAACTGATCTGTACAAACAATTATATCAGAAATTAAGAAGCCCAACGATTTCAAAATATTTCCTGTGTTGTAAAAATTTTTGTCATTCACCATTATGATGCAAAATAATCATCATCTAATTTTTTGAAGACGAAGACTTTCCACAAATTATTTCATAGTTGTTTGCGTTTCCATTGACAAACCAATCAGTAATGTTAAAAACAACACAATTTCAACAGTCAGCACTGAAGTTGGTGAATGTCATGGTTAACTTCCTTAGAGGTGATACCTTGGAAACTGATCCTCTGGATTATTTGATAGATTTCACGTGATGATATGCCGGGTAGGTGATCGATTCTAAAAGTGACATTTCTGAACCTCGGCTTGTCTTGGTAGTTTAGCTGTAACAGGACTGGCCACTTCCAGGCGTGCCCTTTCTTTTGCTAGTCCGAGTCCGGTCAGAGCCCAAAGGATTACGATGCGGACTTTTCTATAAAAAGAAACTGGAATGCCTTAAAGTCTCGTGATAAATTTCATCAGTTGTGTTCTATATTAATTACAGTTTACCCGAAAATATGGTTGTTGTAAATTTTGTGTTTGGTATGTCCGTTCAATGGAAATTACGACTCGCGTATAATAGGAAAACGTTGGGATGCAAATTATCACGATTATAAATCTCGTAAGTATGACCTATTTTTTTACATGCAGACAATTTTAAAAAATTGGCCTCACCTTCTACCAAACAGATTAACAGTTACCAAGAGAGTGATTTCAGTGCTGAGGGCGCTCACCGATGGTGTCCAACTCACTTGCCCATTTTCGTCTTGAGTTAGTTGTTGTCTTCATTTGTCTTCATTTCAATTGTCTTCATTTCCTACAGCTGGTCGACCATTACTAAAAAGGTACAATAAACAAATCGAGTAACGAAGCGTTCATAATAACCTTATCCACATATATTACGTAAATTGGGACTGCTCACAGTGCACTAGCGACGGGTTACAGTAGACTTAGAACCCTCTGTCAACCCCAGCACCAGCTTAAAGTTTTGTTGTTACCTAACCGAAGCAGCTAGCTTGGATTTAACTCACAGAAGTTACATCGCCTGAACGGTTTGAACCAGCGGGTACTTTTCCGGCAGTAGGATTTATCAGAGGAAAAGAAACAGACTGTTTCATGTCCGTGAGGTTAGGCAGTGAATTCAAACGTGCACTTGACCCATGCATTCAGAAAGCCAAATGGAGTCTTTAAACAGCTTCATTGGTTTCCTTGGTCATCCCTATCGAATGAAAGTAGGTTTGGTCTATCAATTCTTGTTGATACAGTACTGTCTGCTGCATGCTAGAGTACCCGTGCAAATCATTGATAGGCTGTAGTCTGGTCTGTCAACCAGCCACTATCATTTCATCACTAGCACCTTTAGTATGGTTTACCTCCTAGAACTTACGCTAACTGCCCTTCTTTTTTTCTCTTCATGCACTATTTAAGAGAGATCCAACAGTACATAAAAACTTCCGCCTCCTTCCGTTCGATAAATTCCCCATGAATCCTGAATTTTAGAAAGCATCGGCGTCCTGTGTTAAACAGGTTGTAACAAGTGACGTTTCTTGGTCTGAAAAGCAATAGCCAGTGCACGACCGGCGTGAGAACGCGCGAACTTTACAGAAGAGATCATTGTTTGTTTGACGATTTTTCACTAAAAGGCATTTGATCAAGGGATTGATTGTCATCGGTAACAAACCGCTTTGTACTACGGTTTGCGCTTTAGCATGCAAACCTAGATAACGCAAGAGCTAACGTTATAGCCCACCAGTCAGTGATATTTCACTTAAAGTGTCTCGTGGAAGGCGAGTTGAAAATGTGTTTTCACCCTGATCAACCCCTCGTAATGGCCACCTCAGACCTTCTCTTGGGTCCTGTTAATAGTTCTGTGGTTTTCAGACTGATCTAAAACGTTTTGACTTACTTCAACTCGTGAGAAACCGGAGTTCAACCAACAGATGAAGGTAGTCCACTTACCTTCCGTAACCATCAGGACTGCGCTCTCGTAGCTCACTAAGTAGACATCCATATTAACACTGTAGCACTTATTCCTAGGCCGTAGTTTCGAGTAGACGGCGTGCCTGAAGCTAGTGAGACTTAACTGAGCCCCACCAACCGCCCATCGAGTCGACGACTATCACTTGGGCCGGGTGCTCCTAATCGCCTCTGTCTCATTTCTGAGAGTTGTTGGAAGCATGCTAGTTTGCTGACCAACCACTAAAGGGCTAACTGACTTCGACCTGTATGAAAAGGAACTGATGCATCGAAGTAAAGGGAAGCACCTTACCATCACTTCAACTTGGATAACATAAATCAGTTTTGTTAGGAAGTAGCTTCCGGGTTCTCGTTGATCTTGGGTAGTCAAGAATGCACGGAACCGGAGCGATTATAGGTAACGGAAGGACTGTACGCTTCTATTAGCAATGCTAATGAATCACTTGACAGAAAACTAAGGATTAAGCGTTTATTGATATAGTTTTTGGCCAGTCTGCGGTAGTCTGGACTGAGACTGTAAGTCCATTTTTCCCCGGGTCACCAAACTCCCAGATACTGTTACTAAAACTGAAATTTACTTGTTTCAAACCACTAAACCAATACATCTATGCTCTGTACTGCTATAGTGATCGGCACTGTGAATATATCCCAAAAATACTAACGTTATTTTCGGGAGTTTCCTGATAAGTTTTCGTCTTTCATGTTTTGTAAATAACTATTGCTTTGAGATTCATTTTAGAAAATAACCTCCACAATGGTTGCAACTCTATCATTTCCTCCATTGACTTTCTCTGTTTCCCATCTTGTCAATTTATGTTCTGTGCAGGATCTTATACTAATTCTGGAGTCTTGCGTGACGGCTACCTCTCATAACTACCTTTTACAATTAAAGATTCAGTTCTTTCTCACTTCTTCAATGATCCCACTGCGTGTTAAATCACAAAAAATACGTTCGGTGTAAGTGACTATCGCAATCGCATTTATTTCATATGTGCTGTCAGAATACTTAATTTTCTGGGATAGAAGAAAACAGTACGTCGAAGTTGAATAGTCTAATACGAAATTAACTGTCTACAGCATCACACTTTTGCCTGTTGAGGCGATGGGTGTGCTTAATCCAATTACTGAGATAAAAAACCGTTTAATTGTTTTACTACTCATGAGTAGTTCGAAGCTAAAAGAACGAATGTATATTTGATGATGCCAACGGTCCAGCTGGCTGATCGGCTATTGCCAGTAATGAGTATACTTACGCGAATCTCCATAATACAAAGTGCCTGACACAAATGTTAATACGACACTGTTAAGAATGGCCATCGTTCGAGCACTGGAAGCTCGAATCGATCTAACGATGGACTTAAGCTACACTAACCTTGTATTTGAAACACTGCGTTCCCTTGATCCAGTTCACCAGTAACGATAGAAGACATACGTCGCGAGATGTTAACATTTCGTTTACTCTCTTCAGTCACGAACGTAAAACATTGGAATATATAGGACATGCGGATGACAACAACAATGGAAACAATCAACGATTGGGTTTACGCAAAAGAGGGACTGTTATCAGTTCCAGGGCAGGCAAACTGCCATGCTAATTAATACTCGCCGTCCGGTCCTTTGTGTGCATAAACTTTTGACTCATGCAGTTTGCCCGCCCTGGAACTGATAACACTTCCTGTTTTGTGTAAACCCAATCGTTGA
>LUCH01001129.1:31741-75722 GCA_013368495.1 Paragonimus heterotremus | reverse complement strand
TGCCCGCGTAAACTGAGTTGACGATAGGTTCTGTACGTGTTTCATACCATCTGTAGGGATAACAGTCCCTGTTTTGTGTAAACCCAATCGTTGATTGTTTCCATTGTTGTTGTCATCCGCATGTCCTATATATTCCAATGTTTTACGTTCGTGACTGAAGAGAGTAAACGAAATGTTAACATCTCGCGACGTATGTCTTCTATCGTTACTGGTGAACCTTGTATTTGTCAAAAGGACAATCTTATGGACTACAGCTTAATCATGCAGTATGTACAGTTTAAAACCGCCAGTCCATCTGCCCATTTGTCCCAAAAGAACGTATGTCCAAATATTTGTGTCAGGTTGCTCTTTTCGTCAATGTGTTGTCCTCCCTGAGTTGGATTACTCAACAGATCAGTAAGCTTAACGTTGCCTAGTGATGCAGAACGGAGGAATGAGCACGTTGGTCCATATATTTTATACCATCGCTTGGTCACTAAAAGAATTTGATTGTGCTAGTTAGGGAAAGGCAGCGGACACCCTGGTTTGAGCTGGGCACCTCTAGATCTGCAGTTGAATGCTCTACCACTAAGGTCTGCTTATCGACCTGCCGGTCATTCTGCAGTAATATGAGACAAACAGTTGAGCGGTTTACTGGCACCGACCTAAATTTCGTCAGTCTTCGTGCAATTCTTCCGTAAATGAAAGACGTTTCACTAGTATGTTCGTTTATTTCAGTGCCTCACTGCTCCTAACTAAAGTGTCCATCTTCCGTATGATCCGGTTCGATTCTTGTTTGCAATAAACATGAATTAATTCGAAGTAAAACGTGATGTGATGTAAAATTAAAGACCACTTATTCTACCACAACACAACTGATCTAGTCGTGCAACAACTGTGATGATTTGCTTGATTTAACATTGGAGACAAATATCAATCGTGGAGCCGTCGATTGAAATTAGCAGGATATTTACTGCGTCTCCTCTCGAGACAATCGGGCAATCTGAGCTTTACCCATAAACGAATGTGGTTAAGCGTTCACATACGGCCATTCAGTTGGGCCTGGCGTGAAGTTGATGGCACAGTGGTGCACACGGCTGTCTCATTAAAGCACGGCCAGTATTCTGGTCCCAGCCGTATCAAGAATATACATTGCAGATTGGTGCACTACCGTTTTGCGAAAGCAGCTGTCTGGGACTGTGAATGCTGTGATCGGCTACGGATGATTTTCGACTTGTATTAATCACACAGACTTTCCACAGAATATAACGACAATTATGTCATCCAGAGTTAATCCTAGTATGTTTCACTTGTTTAACCATCATGCCAAATATTGCAACTTTATGCACAAAATGTCATCCGTATCCACTGCGTTTACTGTTCATGGATGGAAAAGAGTCATGCTGACTGAAAGTATTGTCACGTTAAGCATATCTTTTGCAGTGTCGATTCTGACGGATACTGACCACGTTAACACACTGACACCCCAATCAGTGTATATGTAATGAAAAGTTTTGCATATCGCAAGAAGGGGAACTGTGTTTGTAGTCGCACGTCTTGTATTCAGATGCTATTTCCTTTTAAACCATTTTCAACCATTTGAACTACCCTCGACTCCAGTTAGTACAAATTGATATTCTCTGGTGGATCGTGTTTAGTCAGAACAGTGCAGTATCATCCGGCCAGTCGATTAATGGTCCGTTGTTATAGCTCGTAATATGGGATTTTTCTTTCGAACCTCATTCAGAATACATTGGCTGGAACAAGACCAGTTTTGGCGAGTTAACCTGAAGGTGAACATCATAAATGCTAATGTTGACTTCAGCAGTGATGTGAATGCTTCATGGAACTTCTAAATAAGATCACCATGAAACAATTTCTTGTAGATGTTGGTAAAACCAAAATAACATAAAGCATATCAAAGCTTGAAGTGAACGTCTTTTGTCACGTCTACTCTCGAACCATCACTTAACGATGACCGAATAAATCCTTGGTTAGTATGTTCAGACGGAGGTAAGTGGTCAACAGTCCGAGAGGACAGGCTTCTATTTGTGAACCATAGTTTTAGTCCAATAAACTTCCGATCTGCAGGGAAACTTCACTGACAAATGGAGAAGAAGCAAAATATCACAGTTCAAAAATTTTCACCACGAAACATATATATATATGTCATAACTACGAATATCACGAACTAGGCATTCTGAGGTCGATTGCGTCCACCTACACTACTGATAGCAAGTCGCAAAAGAATGACCTAAATCGCTTGGTTAGAAACGATAATCTGGTGATCTTTTAGCTACTAGCTTGAGGTCAAGGTTATTACCATCAGAATTAGGGGTTCGACACCGATTGACCCTAGGTTAGCAAAAATAACACGGAGCGCAATAAGGCATAGAGTTTAAGGTTACTTCGTGTAACTGTCTATTTGAGCCCTCTTGACCATGGTCGTCGAAAACTAGAATTTACGGTGGGTTGTTTCCGCTCTGGTCAGCGGAGCAACAGCAAGTGACATCTCAAATCAACGTGTCAAAGTAGCGGTTGTGGGTTTACCAATCAGTTGTGAAGGATTGTATCTGTTTTAGAGAGAACGTTGCTCAAATTTAATCCGAGTTCCCGTGCTTTAACAGACAATTCTGATGTGTCTGCTGCACAGCGAATCCTTGGATCCGGCGTTCTAGTTCATTCATAATGCATACTTTTACGTTGTCTGTGAGTGAAAGTTTCATCCGTTTGCTTAAACTAAAAATATTTCTGTCCTACTTCTTTAACCACAAGACCAACATGCAAGCCACCGTGTTTTCGTTGCAACTCCGTCCATTATGGTGATACGAATAAAGGCAAATGCGTGAACAAATGTTTCTGATAGCTCATCTTGACCAGTACAGGGTTAAGATGGGGTCAGACTGATTATATATATATATATATATATATATATATATATATATATATATATATATATATAGAACCCATTGCAGAAAATCTGGATTTCTGGCAAAGCACATGGTGGCGGTCTGGTCAGCCCACTACCCATTGTTCGTTCATTGGATGTACGACCAAAGTCGGCCAATGAACCTGTTGACTTATCAATGCGACCAGTCTGACTCCGACATCCTGTACATTGTGGAATGCTCCTAACATAGTAATCAATCTATTAACAATCGACTGACCAAAAGTCTGGTATTTCTGCTAGAAGCTTTGCCGATATTTTAGTATAACTTTGTCGCATATTTGTGTATTGTTGCCGTTCCGAAGTTAAACTGTTCAGGTAGATTTTGTTCCTCTGTGTCTTTTTATTTGCTACGTTTTCGACTACCTTCCAGTGCTCAGGCTCGTGAGGGGATACCACAATCGGTGGCATCCTGGCCTTGATCTAACATTTGCATATTTTGAACAGAGACGCCTGGTAACTCCATCACTGATTGTCCTTATTTATATAAACCATGACTGTTGAACTCGGTCAAAAACACAGTAATGTCAGTTAGCAATAAGGAGGCGGCTGCGTTCGCAGTTGTCATCTCCGTGATCACTCATGGTACATATGTTACGCTGCGTTTATTATGTTCGTTTAGACATGTCTAAACAAATATTGCATGATATTTGTTAGGCAAAATCAGAATGCTTTATTACCACAGTGATCACAAGAAAAGCCAGTGTAACCTCTACAAGATCACAGGTTCATACAGCACCAAGTAAACAGATTTTTGATCATCGTTTATTTAACGTGTCCCGTTGAACGACCGCAATCAGAATAGATTCATAGGTAAATATTTTGGAGAGAGATTTAGCTCATGTAATGCTACCACACGTCGTGGGGTAGAAGCAGTTGATGAAAGCCGGATGGGAGTTTCATTTTCAGGTTATCCAACCGTGTTCGAAGGATCATAGTGCAACTACTGAAAGCCCGAAGAAGTGGCATTCTTCTTTCCGGCTCTGATCGCATTCAAGGATGGGTGGGGTGAAACGAGGAAACTCGACTAACGTACGATCGTTTCTTCGTGGATGACCCTTTACACGGTAAGCACAGTTTGTTGTGCACAGATGAGCCAGTCGAATGGACCCAAACTGTAAACACATCAAGATGATGACAGAAATTGCTAAAACACTTACAGTCATATTTGGTTGACAAAGTACCCATCAGGTCATTTCTTAAATGACTGTCATACGAATGTCTTGTTCAACTTACATTTTAAATAAACCAGAAACTTACGCCTATCTGAGTCTTGATTTTTAAGTGAATGGCTGACGCACAGATTAACATACGGTAGGTCCGTGGTGTGTGTTTGTGTTTAAATGGAATTGGTAATTGTGTGGACACGTCGACGTACACAGTCTTTACCACGCGTATCACCAGTACCATGCGTATAGAGTCGTAAGGTACAAGTCTAAATCGGATTAACTGTGACTTCATAGCATGCACACACTTATACGATTCCGAAACCAAATACAATTGAAGACCATGACAGGTATGGTTACCGCGTATCACGAAAGATATATGTTGATATAGGCTGCGTGTGCACATCTTTCCATTGACACCCACCACTTTTCGCTTCCAAACACCCGCTCGAAATGCAAACATTCCGCGTATACAAAAGACGGATATGCTAATGATAGAAACGCCCACAAGATTCAGTAGAAAAACTGGACATTGTTTCTAGTATTACAAGCTGCCACTAATTGTTTTGAATATCTCACGAACTACTCACATATTTCGGAAAATTTCGGACATCTAACTAACGAGGGTGCCGTTCAAAACCGCTGGTTAAGCTGATCCGTGTTTACTGAAGTCAGGTAATCACTCTTATGACGTTGTTTTGCAATCGAGGTAATCTTGTGCACTTTATACGGGGCTTAGACTGGGGGAATTTGCTGTTCTTTGAAAGTAAATAATTTTTTACTCTACTCTGAACTATTCGACTAACATAACGCAACGAGATCGGATGTTATCTTTTTACAAGATCAAGTGGCTACTTCCAGCGATATACGGCAATAACTGAGATTCAAAGCTTCTCCAATATTCCTTTTCGATGACAGTTCTCTTCGGTATTGCCCAGTTGCCTCACTCGTTTGTTCATCTCGCTGTCCATGTGCGCGCACAGACGTCCTCGTTTTGAAAATCCAGAGAGAGGAACTCCGCTATGCACGATTCAGTTTTTGAACTCCTGGCTCTCAGCCTAACTTACCAATGTCAAGGAGTGAACCTAACTCCGTTACTCATGCGATCACCTCACATAAGTTGTCGGATGATTTTATCTAGTTTTGTTTTCCTGTAGATTTCAGTTTAACCTAAACCATTTCATGGACTCTTGGAATCTACGAATTTCTGCTATGCTAAAACTGTTATCCGGCATAGTCCGCGTGATGTAGATGGAGGATCAAACAGAATCATTATCCTAATGAGAATGAGCAGTCAGTTCTTCCTTTAGTGGGTGCCTCATTTTCAACTTTCCCGGTTGACTTCTATGACCTTCATACCCCTTTGCACTACGTGTATGTCGTCTTTCCCGCTTCTATCAATGTATCTTTGGTGCACCTCGGCTCACTTCGGATATCTTCATCACGAGTGCCAGTCAGGTCTGAAAAAGATTATTTGTGACCATTGGTCAGTTTTTCATGCGTAAATTATACCAAACAGTCGGGTACTACTGGAGTTGTCACAGTGGTGCGGTGGCTTGCTGAGGTAGCAGCTTGAGTCTAAGGTAGCTTCCACGCTGGTATGCTAGTAATTTCTGGCCTCGAATTTCTGCTTATTTTGGAAGAGCTTTGGTCCAAGGGATGTTAACAGACTACATCCGCACTTCGTATAGTATCTCCAGTATAACGTTATCATTTCTAGAACTTTGGATGGTAATCTCAGTTGACTGCTGTTATATCTAAAACACTTCCACCTATACTCACTTCAGTGTACAAATTAGCTAAGCGATGGTTTGGCTTCGTACTACTCAGCCTCCCGTATCGCTTTAATATGCGCTCATACATTATTGTCATCTTAAGCCAAACAGATAACTTGCTTGTTGCAAGAGGTGGTTACCTTTTGTCATAAGTGTACCTTTGTATCCTAAAGGAAGGGTCCATCACATTTAGCTTGGCGTTTGAGTGATGGTTTAAGCAGCTCATGAAACATCAAGATCGCTGGTTGTGTGCAGTCACGCCTCCTGGCTTCCACAACAGTATTGCGCTTAGATCAATTATGAAACATGCGATAGATTTGCGGTAGAAAGCTGCATATAAACCGGTATCCCATGAGTTGGATAAACTTACAACGTTAGTGTTTAATTTACCATCCGTTTACTAGTGTTCAGATAAGGACCAGTAGGTTACACGTCTGAGAACACATGTGGGGATAAGAGTTAAGTCTGTTCACAAGTTATCACCCTCGTGAGAAATAATAACGCGCCACCTGGCTCATATCATACATAGCAGTTTTGCTTCCGACCTTAGGCGTTACCTACCATTGCTTCAGTTATCCAGCGTCGCCAGAAGCGAATTTAATAGTAGTCTATAGTTAGAACGTGAAATACGCATGTATCCCTGGTCAAAATAATCAACGCCATGATTCCCGAGCTTCTGGACAGACACACCCCTAATAGGTGGTTGAATGCACAATTTAGTACAACGCACACACACCCACGCACAGAAAAAACACAAGCACCCATTACTTCCATTGGTTGCAGATAGGGGCTAACCGCATAGGAACAACCCACACAAACTGACAACCCATATGTTTGCGTAACGCTCGATTCAGTCATAATGACCAATCGCGTAGAAGTGGTCGACTTGGCACGTAGTTTGTACCACTCCGAACTATCTCTCTGATCATAACCAAGACCATCACTACGACAGATATGTTGTTCAACCAGACAGTGGAATCGTGACCTCCGGACGGCTGCGTTACTTTTCCAGTCTAATAGTGTCTTCGTGTCCAAGGCCAGTGGACTGTGGACAACTGACGTTGTGCGTGCCTGCGTACGCTTAACGATTTTCGATCGTTTTCGCGAATCAAGAATAAGTGCTACTCAGTGGAGCTGCTGACAAGTGTGGACTGTGACAAGGCGTCGTGCTAACTTTAAAATCCCACTCAGTCGAAAGACAAAGACAGGTTAGCAGGGAATTCGGATAAATTATTAAGCCAACAGTGGCTTGTGTCCAACCTACGGTTACCTAGGTGAGTTCACCGTACATCTTGTCAGTCTTCATATGTGGTTTTGAGACCTTGTATGAATCATGTGACTATGGGCAGAGGTTGGTAGTGCATCGGACGCTACTCCAACAGCCCTTCGGTAGAACATTACGTGAAAGTTGTCAAGGAAAGTACAGAATGGTACCAGCTTACAGTCTATGTCGTATGCATAAGACTACCATATTTGATTTATAATAATTGTAGACATGAGTAAACTCACGCTACCTTTTGAAACGGTAAAAAATGCCTTACAGGTTTTATGAAGATTAGTGCTTTATAGTGTAAAGTTTCAGCTTAATATTGTGACACAATTAGATCGGCAACGGATGTTTCACACTTAAAGAGCAATCCAGAATGCAGCGTGTCACTTAGAATTTCAAAGGGCAGAAAAAGGGATAAGGCCGCCAGACATTTCGTTAACATTTGTGTTACTCTCATACACAGCAGGCACAGTTTTCCAGTTAACATGCCAATACTTAGTATACGACATATTATCATAAACAGAAGAATTTCGTTTGCAGTTCTGAAAATGTATTCCGGAATGTAGATAATTAACGGTGAGGAAATTATAAGTTTTGCCTGAAAGGTTGGCCTTCCGGAGAGGTTGCTAATGAATACAATTTTCTTTTTTCTTTCTGAACGTCTCTGCAGCTCTCCATCACGCCATTGTAAAGAGAAAAAAGCTTAGTTGGGCTCAGATGGCACTGTTCTCCTTATAGAATGCCCTCTGAAGCTGTCCAAGTGTCATATAATTGGAAATTCTTGAATGTTTAGTGGACAGTTCTCTCCCCCTGAGTTTTAACAAAATTTAGGTGGAGAGTGTGAGCTTGTCTGTTCAATATTTGAAATTCGTGAAGTAAAAGAACCGCTTTTGTGGCGTTAGACAGACAGTGGCACTATCTTAATAAAAATGTTTATTCTTCTCATAATCCACAGATTAAATGATAGTGTGTTCATCAACCAGTATAGTTCATTCACACTCGTACGATATGTTTTGAGACTAATGAAAGCTATCTGGGATCATCTGTTATTGAATTTTCTGCCGTAGTACGTCGTTTTCTTTCTAATATCATGTCAGTGAAATCGGTCCACACTGAACATCTGTTCTTCATTAAGTACGACTAAGTCAAACTGCCCCTAAAATCTCATCCTGTTTGAAGTGAAATTCGTTTTCTTCGAACTGGAAACTGAGTTTCTCTTCTTTTGGCAGCCAAACTGGAGCCAAAGTGGCGTTATGTTTTCAGAGGTGCCTGACGAAGTTCCCTAATGTAAGTGTGTTTCCTGTTGTCGAGATTCTCACTGGTGTAGTTAACAATAGTCGGTTGAATCGGTTTCTATCTCGCTTAAATATACCTGTTCCTTGTCCTCTCCTAATGTCCTATATCAGTGAAGGTGGGTTTTTCCGGGAAGTATTGAACGCATGTTTGCATTCCGGTATAATTCACTAATCTTGATGGCTCGCGTCCATTCATTTAAAAGCTGAGATCCAGCCCGTCTCAAATTCACTTAATGTTCTAACTCTTGCCGTGGCCGAAGCTGAAGTAACTCCGTCTGACTAACACTAAATATATGACACCAGAAGGACGAATATATCCACTAAATAGAGCATATATGTGTATTTTACAGGATAATACCTATCAGTAAAATGCGACTGTGTATTGTAACACTGACTTGAAGCGGACGTCATGTGTTTTGCCTTTCGTTGACCAACAGAGTATGGTCACATCGCTTGGTTATTAGCAACCTCGCAGTCAGTTCTCTTATATGTCGTAAATACTAAGTAGTTTTCGAAAGATTTCAGTTTCGTAGCCGGCATTAACATCATTCAGCTGGATACCAAAAGCAGGCACTTTACAACTCAATGCTTCACGGAATTACCTATGAAATTTTGTGTGACTTTAACTGGAGATGTACGATGTCCACATCATTGTAGAACTGACGTGACACACTTGCCACCCGAAGGCACAGTGGTAGCACATACCTCAATGTTATTAGTTGAACACCACTCGCAACTGATAGCATTTGACGTTTTCCCACATACCTTTCAATCAAGCGACACTAGACTCGAGTTCCAATTTTGTTATAGCTGGTCAGTAGCGCATATCTTTCCCAAGAGAACGATCTTAACTCAAGCCACAGATTTTTGAGACAACCGAGTTGACCACTGCCTTACAGGCCTCATATCATGACCGAATCGTCAGATACAAACGCTTAGCCGCAGTCGCTTGTGAGTACTACTTAGATTGTCTGTAGGGTTCAATGACTGTGGTCAACACACCTGATTCGTAAAAAATGGGCCGTTGTTGAAATCTCGACGGTAGTAAAGATATCTAATTCAGACAGGCACTGATTAGAAGAAAATCCCTAATTTATTGCCAATTTTAAAACGACTAGTTCAGTACTCAGTGGGAATTACATCCGTAATTTAGGTTGAATGTTATTCACCATCTATAATTCAGAATCCTCTGTTAATCTTAAGATCGTGTTATGTCTGTGGAGCAATAAGCTTGGTAACTACTGTGCTATTTGGGATGTTACTCACTCGGACTGAATACCACTCTCACCTGATCTTCTCTTTCGTTGAGTGCTTAATCCCTCGGGGAATCCATTACAAAGGATACGGATTAACTGGAGTTTTGCTCTCGGTAGGACTTTCCAGTAGTAGATGTTTGCGTTCGAAAGGATAGTTGCATCCCAGCTGAAGTACTCATGGGAACTTCCTAATGAGGCTTCCGAAACGCTTATCAACATTGAACAGCTGTCTTAGTTACACCGTATTAGTCCACTATTTCATCTACTTTGTTTTATGTTCGATTTACTGGGTCTCAACTTTTCCTGTTTGCACTGGTGCGATTGTTTTCCCAGCGTGTAATGGACATATTTTTGATCGAGTTATCTACTGCGGCTTGCTACAGTGAATGGATAATTTGCTTTGGCTGAAAGCCATGTATGATCAGGCAGGATGGAGAGATGTCGGCTGCCGTTGAGAAACTCTCTGGTTTGGTGATCAGAAAATAAAACGCTAAGTGGTTTGTGGATGTAGATATATATTTCTCATAGTCAAAAAAAGAAAGTGGATGTGTGAGAATAAAGTTGGCTTTAAGCACGTTAACATTAAGCACCGAAATACACTGAACCACCATGATGATATAACCGACAGTCGTTTTGGACAGTGTACGAATTAGTCATCACCACAGCACCAGAATGGGTTAGGAAAGGCTTTCGCAAAAATCTGTTTGATCGAATTCAGCTTACGAGAAAAAACATTATAACAGCTAAGGGAAATCAGCCAGTCGTCTATCCCTGTTTATCGGCAAGTGCATGAATGTGGGGATACTAACAACTTTGTTCATGAATAGATCTTGAAAGTACCCTATTTTTAAGCCTAACATTGCGTAGTATATCACATGATTAGGATAAGTCTCATACAGTTGTGTTTTGTTTCGTCGTATATAGTCTGATGGGCAACAACCTACTTGCGTAGATCCGAATTTTATTGGCTGCTGAAAACCGAAACTATTTCTGTCAACAATAACTTCACATCTCACTCTTTGACAGTCAGCTTGGTAATGTTCGTCTTCAACGAAAGGACGCGTACTGTAGTTGACTTAAGTAGAGAGTGTTGCGCTGTTTTTTCATCATTTTGCTCAGAACGGTTTGGGAACTGTTTTGTTGAACTCCGAAAAATATTTCCGGTCATTCGCAGTCGTTTCTGATGCATCTCTACGGTCGAGACGTTTCTGTACGATCTACTGCCAAACCCCATAAGACTTGCATCGTCATCGCCACTTGTCCGTCTCCACACTTGAGTTTTGACATTTTGATCTGTCACTTTCGACATTTTTACTGGTGGTTAAATTCTTGAAACATTGCTTTCTCTTCAGCAACTTCGTCATTACAGATGGAGGACGTATGGTACA
Organism: Paragonimus heterotremus; assembly: GCA_013368495.1. Taxonomy (NCBI): domain Eukaryota; kingdom Metazoa; phylum Platyhelminthes; class Trematoda; order Plagiorchiida; family Troglotrematidae; genus Paragonimus; species Paragonimus heterotremus. The sequence goes on along the minus strand of LUCH01001129.1, from coordinate 64,646 downwards.
GTGTGCCAACGTTTCGTTTAATCTTTTCAGTCGCAAATGTAACATATGCAGGTTATATATGACAGACAAATAGAGAAAGGGTACGGACTTGCATACAATCACAACAAGTATTGTCATCAACACGATGACATTCCGATAGGTTCAACCACTTTTGCACACATAGGGCCGGCTGGTGAGATTTGGTTAACAGCCTCGATAAAGGTCGATTACTCTGAGTTCTGATTGTATAACAGGATATTGAATGCGCTTAATGGGTCACCGTTGTGTCCTGTCACCTTGACGTGTTTAGCAACCGAGTATGCGGGAGTTCGAGCAACAGATTCACTGACCTGAGATAATTATCACTTATATTAACTATTTCGTCACGTGTCATGTCACTCGTTGAAACAAACGTTGGCTTGTTCTGTCTATATGAACGTCACTGCAACTGTAAGTGAACTGTTAGAACTGGTCCTTCGGTGACCTGAACTGAGCGGTAGTGGACAGCTGCTTACGCTTGGGATAGGGCAGACTTCGATTTACGCCTAATGTCATTTCCATATGACTCTTCTTCGAATTGCAAAAAGAGAAACAGTTTTTTCTTTTGAGTTGCATGAATTAGTCCACTGCACATGCTCATCATGTTATAAATGTCTACCAACTTTTCAACATGCCCATCTGTCAGTAGCGTTTTTTTTTCTTAAATATCTCTGATTCCATATGCAATTTATCGGGGCCGCAAATACGCCTGACCACGTGAAACAGGGTTTCAACCAAACCACGCTTTTATGTTGTCTGGACAGAGCTGCTGAACTGAAAATATTGCTCACCTTGTATTGTCTTATGATGGACCGGTAGCCGTGATGTCCCATCTTCATGCATGATCATGAATACGTTTACGAAAGCTAAACTGTCGCTTGATTCATAATGTTGGAAAATGATAGGTTCCCGTAAATAGAATTAAGAAGGTTAGAATGTAAATCAAAATGAGTAGTGTTTATTGAAATCAAAATATCATGAACCCACCGTTAGTACAGTGAGGTTTTGGCAATAATAGCTGAAACACTTGGATCTTGTGTGATTTTATTCCTAACCAGAACTGGGACATTTGTACTCCACTAGAACATATCAAGGACATCACCTTCCTGTTTACAGAAAATGTCAGGTCCAATTTTGATTGCCTTCCATGGCGGGAATTGAAACCTCGGCCAGCACCTCGTTCTGCAACCATTTTGACCATTATGCCATTAACCTCATGTTAAACCTGTCGGAATTAATCTATGGGAAATGTCAGGCACATTTGTTCATAAGTGCTGCGTATATTGTCTTATCAACTCGAGGGGACACAAAAACTGTCCCGATGGCTCCAATCGATGATTCTAAGACTACGACTTTTCTCCAGGGTTGAACCCGCAGTAATAATCAGTGTTGAGCGATATATTGATTACTGGTGAGTAGTACTGGATTTTGGCTTCTCAGATAAATGGAACGTTTGCAAGTTATTGCATTCCCACAGACCTTCCAGTTGACCCATTTCAAAAAGAATCACTAGACTCACACTTCTCTCCTGTTAGAACTTGTCGTTGATCCGTATACTCACCACGCCCAGTGTCAGAACACCGACCACATTATCATGAACGCATCGACTGCGGTTACCAAAACGGTTGCTTTGTCTCTTCTGGGGGATTATCGAGCTGGCAAATATGGCTGAGCGTTTTCATATGGTAAGTCGAAAATGCTTAATGTGAGGTCATTGGCACACTAGTCAATACAGTTATTTCATAAAATCATGGCCAGAGTTTTAATCTCGGCCGTGGCAAGAATGAATTCTACTGACAGACTCGAACAACAGTGAAACTCAAGTATAGGGTTCCTTATCCAAATGGACTGTTTGAACAGTATATGTGAATGAAAAGGCTGCTGTCAATTGTAAGTTTCAATTTTTGGTAACCGGGATCTCCTATTCTTCACCAGTAATCCCGTTTAATTTTCCAGTCACATCCGCTTTTGAGTATCGTTCAGATTGCTCGATCGCCCTGGATGAAGTCGATACAACCGTATTCTTTATAACCAGTTCAGATGAACATGTTCAGCTTGGTGCATATTTACAAAATAATATTCATCAGTAACTCAAAATAATATTTGTTTCGAAAGAAAACGACCTTACATTCATAAAATTGACATTTTTTCTCCAGCGTGTGTTCATTTAGGTTCGCTGCAGATTTTCTTGATTTTCATTGTTAGTCAATACGTCTGGAGATGTCCGATTGGTTCGTAGTCTAATCTTCAGTGCGCATTGATCAAGCAGCCCAGACAATAACATTGGGATTGATGCGACTGATTAACGTACGGAATGCACGTACAAGGCGGTCGATGGGCACTTCCAGCCAATGACAACTTCCTTGTGGTTGTGCGCGTAAACTAGCTCTAGACCATTATTGTAGATAAACTATTGTTTGCCTAAATCACCTCAAGACGATTTAACCTCACTCCACCTATTGTTGGCATGATTCGCTGGAGTTGCTTGATGCCATTTGAATGTGTAGATTGCCAGTTATTACAAGCATCAAATCCAGCGTGAAATAATTGTTCCTTAAGATGCCAAACAACACTGAACAATATAATTAGGTAACCATGTGCAATTTCGTTCTCTAAAGCATTCATCCAGCCAGGAAATTACCTCTGATAGTGTTTTCCACTAATTGTTTGCATGCAGCAGTTGTAAACATCACAGCGTTTCCCTAAAAATTGCAGCATTAGGTGTTCATCCTTCACTACCAGCTAATTTTCTCTGATCACCAAGATTATTTTTATAGGTGAAACCACATAGGGTGCTGTCGTGTCATATGATTTCTGCCTTAAGGGTAACTAGATACACCCATGAACATGGTAATTTAAGTTCTTACTTTGATGGCCTGTTGTTGGGGCACACCACGTCGAATGAACAGGTGAGATACCAAGTCACCTAACATGTTTTTTCAATGAATACTTTATAATGATCCCGGTAATTCTATGAACCACACTTTAGCAAACAAAGTAGGAGAGGTGTGGGAAGCAAAATGCTTATCAATGCAAACAATAATCAGCATTTGGGACGGAACTCGGAACGGATCTCCCTAACAGGCGAAAATTGTCACGAGCTGCATCTGCTTTTCGAAGGTTCTTGAGTTTTCAAGTCACAAATTAGACCATTTTTGTTTTCCAAGTGCGCAGACGGAGCGAGAGTGGTTTTACCGGCACAATTTGGAGGGCCACCAAAATGCCTTAATGGACGCATTCCAAGTTGATTAGAATCGGTGGACCAAACCCAACTACCTCTAAATTAAAATTATATCTATGACTTGGCATCTTGGTTAGGTTATTTTTGGAATCACTTTCACATTCCTTTTGTTCGATGTTAAGATAACACTCTATTTGTTACATTATGAGGGTTCGTAAAAACCTCACCTTTGTGGCTATCCAAGTTTTGCACTTGTAGTTTGTTTTCACTAAGCAACTACTTTTACCTCGAAGGTATGTTCATCATACATGGAGAAGGAAATTCTTGCCATTGAAAGACTTTTTGTGTACACTTTCGTTACAAGTTCAAACACTAAGATACAACTTGTTTTATCCATATATTATATAAATTTTACATGGTTTCGAAATGTAGTTCCACAACTCTAAGACAAAAAACCTCCACGGTTCGTTCAACGGACTAATGTGATCAGTGGCGCATTCCGTAAACGTTGTATATAATTCATCTGATATAAATCAGCTCACAGGAAGTAAGAAGTACCTCCGCCTCAGAATTTAAACTTTCTCTCGATTGCAAGTAAAAATGCATGTCAGGTGAATTTAATATTAGTCCAGTAACGGTACCGTTGCTCAAAAATAAAGTCTACAGCAGATTTTATTCGGATGACGTTTGCAAATGAAAAACCTGTATGTATCTTGAAAACAAAGTTGACATCAGCATTTATACAGATCACTTTCAATCGGATATCGGTAATATGGATAACTAGTGACTGAAACCCTCACCGATTTTCTCTTTCTGACTTTTGTGAAAATAACTATCACGTGATCGGCTGGTTTCACTCTTGCTGTGTGCAGTTAAACACCCTCATTAATATGCTGCTGTATTATTTTAATTTACAGCAGGCAATCAATTAACTCCCCTCTTAATGACTGTTACTCTTTCGGTCTGAACAACATACTTACAGGGCTTCCTACTGAATCATAGTACGACATAGCTGCTTCAAGTAAAAAATGGTTTTACTCCCATTTAACTATGTCTTTAAGTCTCTACAGAGCTTTCCGAATTGTTGCATGCGTACGAGTACCCGTTAATTTTGCTATCCATCTGCTGCTTTCTGACCGTATTTTCTGTTGTTCTTTTAAATTGTACAAGAAGTTCAAATCATTTTTAGCCTCGAGAAGTTCTAATAAGCATTTTGTCAATATGTTTGCTCCTAACAACGTCACAGTTTGCGATGCATTTCAATCGAGTTTTTACTCAACTCATTTAGTCATTTGAGTTGTGGGCGTCTTAAATGTTTTTGTCTCCCCAAACCTGTATACAACAACTAATTTGATAACGCTCGATCCTGAACGTCTCTTCTTATTCCCTGTCCAGTCCGACTCTCAAATGCACAATTATTCTATTCTCGGTATCTTGGGTATATACACTGGAAAAGTGGGTTTGGTTACCATCGTACACTCACCTTCTAAAGAAAAAAAATGTCTGTTTGACATTTACTGGCTCGACTTAAAAACGTTGAACAGTACATTAACACGAGCAAAGCTGAATGTTCGTGCCACACTTTGATGATCTACCACTTAAAATTAAATAAATACGGAAAAACGTCAAAACAAGCTGTTTGTCTCCTGAAAGATAATGTCCCATAGTTAACTACACCCAGAGCCACCGACTCCCAGTGACGTGAACAGCTTGGTGTGGACAGAAGTTCCTCAGATAAGCCCACACTCACCGTGTACGTGACCATTTCTCTCTCTCTCTCTCTCTCTCCGAGAAAGAATTCATTGCAAATCTTGCTTTATACGAAACTGACCAAGACAGTCGCTTCATAGTACTTCCGAATGCCAGAGTGACTAACCACGTCGAGTTTCCTTTGAACTGTGAAACTAGGCTTGATACCACACGAAACTATGACAATTACAAAAAACAGAGATTCCAAATTAGTTATTGAAAATGTACGATACTATACTGATGTTTCAGCAGCTCGACAAACTGAGATCCATGAAACATCATAACTGACTCTCATTAATAACCAGGTACCAACGATTTCGTTTTCTTAAGAACTTTTAGCCTAACGTTCACATCGCTAGTTCAGATCAGAGAGTTATTCATATCTATTTGCCTATTTATCTTGTTGGTTTACACTGTTGACGGCTTTTGCACTTTGTCATGTGCAATTAAAGTATTGAATTGTTACGTTTCTAAAACCGAGGTTTCCTAAAACGAATCAAAGGTAAGCTATACTGCACTTCTTTCCAGTTTCCTCTTCCAAAGTGTGTTTCATTGGACATCATTGGGTAACTGTACGTTTATTGTGGCACGTGGATAGCTCAGTTCCGGTCGCTTCTAGGGTTGTTTCACGACGCAGAAGAACTGATCATTGGAGGTAAAAATGAAGCTGAAACCAAGCAAGCATTATAGTGCTCAACATAACAAATCCCAATGGGATGTATTCGTTCATCACCACGTATTATAGCCGCCTAATCCAACAACATCCGCGTTCGCCAACGTCGTTTAAATGTAGGCACTGGATTATGGATGCTCACAGTGTAACAGATGTTGTTCCGGAAACCCTCATATGCTTTACGTTTCTCCAGTTGTCCTACAAACTGCGCGAAATTTGTTAAACGACTTTACATGATCTGTTCTATTCTGTCTAGTTGCTAGGATACATTTACCGACAACACCATCGATGGCAATACCCAGAAGACGGTTTGCTGTGGATTGCTTGGTCCACAATATATTTTTTCGTTTTATAACAGCAGACGATTGTTTGAAAGACCCTTGTTTAATTTTATCCAATCACCCAGTAGCTCTTACATGACAGGAATCATCATATCAGTCGATTGATGCGATTAGGGTTCGGATGAATTAACTCGGGTAACAACGTTGTCCACTAGAGATTTAAGATGAATGTTCCTCAAGATCATTTTTCCATCCTTTCATCGAAAATGACAAAAGATTTATTACTGTGAAATGGTGAAGTATCGGATCTGGTAAATGGGTTGAACGTGAGGCAAAAGAGCGGAAGGAAAACGGTTTTCTCAATTCCTGTTTGAAATCAACAAGGTATGTTTATAATCTTGCTAAAAACAAGTCAAGGAAAAACTTTATCTACCAGTACAGTATTTCAGATTTTATTATGTTGCGTTCGCAACCTGTCTATTAACGACAGAACTACCTGAGATGCAACATGTCACATTCGCACGAAGCTTGTATCAGGTGGATTAGTCTTTTAGACGATGCCGCAGTCTGTTGATGTGTACCCTCGAATGCTCTAATTTCCTGAATGGTTGTTAGGCCCACAAGATTGTACAGTTCATTATGTTTAAGACTCGTTTTCCTCTAACGGACGAATGACTGTCATATCTCATCTTATGTAATGTGGCTGCTGGTACGTGGAAGTAATTTTAAGGTTATCAAACGACTACGTGATCCCGGATTGCTATGGTCTTCATCAATTCGTTGACTGAAATCAACAAATGAGACAATATCCCCGTTTGGAACACGTGATAGTAATCCACCCTGGTTGTAATGACCCTTCGGCACACCACTAAATCCCAGTTACTGAGATGTTTATGACGGTTGTACTAACAACTTCCCACAAATAGTTTGTTTGCTTGGCCTCACGTATTCTCGCCTTCGTACTTGATTTAGATCAGGCCAAGGAAAAATCGTCTTCATCAGGAAGTCAAACTAACTTCGCAAAGGTTGATTATATGGTCTGTTTACCAGAAACTGTTGAAATTATTTTATCACGTCTGTGTTGCGTACATTTACAATAGGAAGAGTGGAGGTAACTAACAAGATCACAGTTTTCAAGTTAGAAAAAACTGACTAAAATCTAGTCAAGTTGTGAACAATAAAATGTCTGTATTTGGTTGTTAGAGAACTGGAACAGATTCTTCTCAAGGAGTATATATTACAACACAGTGCGATAAAGTAAAAACCAGTGAATGGACAGCGTCCATAGGTACACAAAATATCCGATGAGAAATTGAGCGGCAGAAAATGAATAAACTGCTTAAAACATCGTGTTAACACTGAGTGCACTCATAGACTTTCAAAATATACTGAAGCCTTCTAGAAGCACTTTTAGAGAAACCTTCTTGGTTAGCAAAAACAGATTGGTACAGCCCACACTGAAAAAGAACCACAAAATTTCATACTCTACGTGAAATCAGTTAATACTGTTCCAATTTTGTCAAAGAGTCTAACATTTAGAAGGTAATTATAGAGTATTTGGGGCATTTCATTATTCTGAGACATTAACCGTCTACAACAAGCAGATTGCCACCCTCATTGAAAACATGGAAACTAACATCCTGGAACTGAATGCAACTAAGATTGTCGCATTCCCATAGACTTTCCAGTCGGCCCATTTCGAACAGCAGAAGCACTAGACTCGTGTTTCGCTCTCATTAGAACTCATCAGTAGTGCATATGATCGCCACTGCAGCCGGGACTTGGAATACGGACAAGCTGTTCATGAGGCAACCGTGTTTACCACTACGCCATTCACCTCACATTAGGCGTGATCAAATTATCGTATACGAACGCTCAATTGTACGTATTACTGAGGAGCTCTAATCAGAGCAAAGCTCGTGTGTAGTGTTTGGTTTTGAGAGGGACCGATTGGAAATTTTATGGGAATGCGACAGCTGCTATCGGTTGTTTGCAATGTTCACCCTATATAAAAGCCATTATCCCCTGCTGCTCATCGGCAACTAGTTATCACAAACGTTCTCTTAGATGATTGAATAATGTAAGTGGTCGTTGAGATTTAACACTTTGGTGATACCTAAATCGAATATATTGTCGGACTGTTCCACGTGAACGCACATCTGAACAAAGACTATGGTACGAATTTTTCTTTAGTGGAAATTATGGGACATTTTTACAGAGACAATTGAGCAATTTTGTCTATTATTCATTTGACTGGTTATTTGTTTCAAAATGTCTTGTCACTAAGGGGATGAGGTACATGGTGATTAGTGTATCTGATTTACAGGGTCAACAACGAGTCCGTCAACCCACCGTAAAAGTTAAAAAATAGATAGGAGGTGTCTTTCTGAAAAACAACATCACTTATATCAATACGTGAAGCAATTTAAATCCTAGTTTTAAAATTAATGTGTTGACTCTTTACTTTCAAGCCTGTGAAAGTCCGATCTAATAATTTTTCGCCCACTTGGTTACCCACATATATCCTATCGTCTCTGTTTTTGATCATCAGTTTGACCGTGAATGAGATGTCCTTCGATTCAATTAATTATATACTAGTTGTGGGAATAACCAGTCATTGATTGTTTGAGTGGTGCTTACATCCCCGTTTTGTAACCTATCATCGTTCCGAATTTTTTGAATCTTCGCTTGTTCATCACCAGTATGCAATTAGTCTCCCAGAAACGATCTGTCAATCGAAGTTATTGGATGCCATGGCATTGCGATCCTACCTGGTTTTGATATTTAGGATATCTGTTTTATCGCTTTGTGTTACTCAATGTTTTTGGTGAATGCTTGAAAGAAATAAGACGTAAATTTGGGCGGATTACTGTTCCCCTCTGAAGGCGTCAGTTGTTTTAGAATGTCGTTTCTATATCTGGTGTTAAAGACGTTAAATAGCAGAGAACGGTGTAAGATGTTATGTTGGCAACCATGCAAAGCAAATGCGTTCAGTGCAACAGAATCTCAAAAAGAACAGAAGATGAGGGGAATCACTGAAGCAAGTCAAAAACTGTACTGCAGACAACTTGGATCTGTTCGTTTTCCGCCGCATACATGAAAGGCCAAAGACTTTCGGGTGAACAAAATAGCCATACTTATATATATATATATATATATATATATATATATATATATATATATATATATATATATATATATATATGGATGCCCACACCCCATCATGCACTTTTGGCGAACTTTGTGCATTAAACAAAAAATATAACAGAGAATGTCCCTTCAATAACTTCAGCCGTTTTAACTGTTAACTGACTTACCTGGTCAATTTGTAGACAGCTGACATCCAACTGTTTTTAAAAATGTAAAAGAATGAGATAACATTGAGAATTTTGATGGATACTCAGCTTTGCTTATGAAATTTTTAATTTATGTCTTCTAACTCAGTTCGAAAAGATTGGCTGCTACACTTCATATTTACGGCTTGCCTTGACTTCTTGGGATGATAAGTGGAGTGTCAAAATGTTTTTTCACGAAAACCTAGGAAAAGTGTAGTTCTCCACAGAAAATCAGTAGATGACTGAAACAAACTGGTTTGTAAAGTCTCGTCTAGCTCTTCCAGCTCTACGGTGAATCACTGCCGGTATGCAGACCACACACAATAATGTTGAGCAATTTAGGCCTACGACAACAAGAGTTGCGACACCAGAGTTAAGTATCTTACTCAGTTATACCAACGACCTCATACAAAAAACCAACGTCCATCTCGTTATTTAGGCGTGGCTTAAACGGTACATATTTCGAGTGATAAATAGGATATAATTCTGTTGAAATTTCGCATGATCAGTTCCAGAAGAAAGTTGCATCGCTATGAATAGCCCAAACGGAAAATCAACTACACGAATAATATTTTACCCCACAATCTTATCCTATGTCCAAGTTATTTGCAGGAAACACGCACATCGCTTATGGATCGTGGTAATTCCTTTACAAACCTCTTGTTTTTCACAGGTCTTTCCTTGGTCACCTGCTCACGGTTTTTTAGAAGTCGGGGACCAAATACTAGAAATCGAAGGTCACTGGGATTGTGAAATCACCAGTCAGGAAGCAGAGTCGTTGGCTGCATTAAAAGCGAATTATCTTCGATTAGGTGTAAAACGGTGAGTCAACTGATGGTTATTTAATGACTACATAAACACGTTTAATATATACTCGGAAAAACAAAATTTGTTATGCGATTTCTATCACATGTGGTGAGCATAGCATTTGTTAACTGTCCGTTTAATACTGTGGCAAAAGGCACCTCCAAATATCTGACAACCCTCTGTTCACTTAGAATACTAAACGTCAGCTTTCAACATGTACAACACAGTACTACTTGTACGCAAGGTAGCTCTGCAAACCATTTGAATATACTGTAGGGTACATAGTGTGAAATGTCTTCGTGTTCGCCACAAAGTTTTATCATAATTCATCTCTCATGAATTGTCATGCAACTAAGTGCTGCACACATTTCGATCTGGGGCTCAGTTGGCCCAACATGAGTCTAAGTCAACAGATTAGCAACCGAGAATCGATACTGTTAACATCAGTCATAACGAAATAGCTGAGAAGCTTTTGGTTACATCCTATCATGCCTAAAACATAACACATGTAGTGGACTGAACGACAAAACACAAGAACGTCATGATCTGACCGGACAACGAGTCGTGCGGTGTAAATCAAAATTCACGTGGAATATCCGTGCCTTAATTTGAAATGAGAGAGAGTAAAATCCGCAACGCTGTGCTAAAATATCCTTGTTGAAAAGTGCTAGTTAGTGAAACGTCTGAAAGTAAGCACAACACTTCAGATGGATCACAGTGGAATTGAGCAGCCGATAGGCATAAAACACAAGAATGTGTAGAAATTATGCATAGAACTTTCTACTTTACTCTGAGCCATCTGTGTGTTTATGAAAACCGCATTCGCAAAGCTAATAAAGTAACAATTCCATGCTATAAAAAATCAATATTTTGTTTGTGCCAGTGTATTAAAATCAATAGGCTATATAGCACCAGAAATTCATTGTTACTAGCCAACCAGTTGTCTAGTTTTTTTTTAAAACAACGTATGTAGTTGCCAGCGCTATTTTGAGGGTTGTACAAAGTAAATAACAGTGCCGAATTCTCGTGTGCAGTCATCGAGATAGATTGATGTTCCAAATGGTTCCGTATTACATTATTTTTACATACACGTACCGTTGACGACTAAACTTTTCGGGCGTGCAGTGGAGACAGTACTTTTTATTCTGCTACCACCTCGAACTATGAGTGGAAAGTGGTGGTCAATATCAGGCACCATTTGCAAGACTTCATCTGCGGATGACCACGCGATTCTACGACACGGACTACATCTTTTTTGTTAAAAATATGGTTTTCTTAGAAACTGTCACTATTAAGTAATACCAGTTTACTTTTGTCATGTAATGGGCCTGTGGTTTCTCCTTCGTTGTTATATTCAGCCAAACTCAGTTACAGTACGCTGATTTCAAATCCTATTGCTCTGCTGTTTTGGCTCTTGCTCAAATATTTGTCAACGTCTAAAACTGTGGCCAAACTACTAACCGTTTTATCTGCCGCAGTTCCTCATTACTTTTTACACTTAGTGTGGGGTCATTTGCAAACAGCAACATGCCGATGATGAACTGATACAATAGCCTGTTAGCACTACGACCTCTCTTATTCAGCGCATTATCATCCATATGGTAGGCAAACTTGACGTCGTTCTTCTGATGCTGAAGAGAAACCGTTAGTAATGATGTTAAACATGAACAAAATGGTGTTGGTGTGAAGTTACAAACATGCTGAATGATAATGACAATAGTATATATACATCGGAGTGGAGTGCATACGGCGACCCCAATGAATACATTCACTTATACAATAAAATCATCACAATAATGAATCTGTTCGAATAGTCTGATTCACTCAGCACAGTCTGCAGTACTTCACTTAATGGGAACCTCACTAAAGTCCATAGACAAATCATACAAAAACTCATGAGGTTTGTGACACTTTTTTAGTCTAAGGATAAAAAATATCCTGTTGACGTTGTATTGTGAGTGGAACAGAAACCACATTGCAGCTGAAGTACATATAACTCTAGCATTTTGGTAACTGACCGGTTTAGCAGCTTGCTCATGAAGCTCGACAAGTCGATTCTGTAATAAACATTCTTGGGCATCTTTCTCCTATATCTTAGTAGGTGACCACTTTCAAGTAAGTCTAGAACGTTGTATGATTCCGTTTTGCTCCCATATGAAACCAGCCGATTTAAGTAGCGCATAAACTAGCCGTGTTCCTCCATTCTTGTTACACGCCGTTGACACATGGTCTTTACCAACCATCTTCCTGTTTTACTGCCGTCAACTGTTGCTTCGTGTTTTTAAGCCCTTCGAGCAGCAGCTGCAGTGAGTGGAAAGTGACTGAGATAAATTCCACGATTATATAATATCCAACCTTCGTGGTTGAATAGTTAGTTCGTAATAAAAGTACTTGTAAAGTTGAGTGGTCCATCCATTATGTAATGTGTGGTATCTTCAGTTCCATGCACTATTTGCGTAATTCGTTCCTCACGCACTTCAAACTGCACTAAGGTCACGTACTACTACAAACGGTGGTAACTGTGTGGATGGGTACAGCTCGTACTACTGTATTCATTAGACCGGAATCAGGATTTGATGATTTCCAAGTTATGGGTGGCACATGTTTGGAGTAGGTGTTAACTGTTTCCATTAGTTATGTAAATACAGCGAGAAACTAGAAGGTCCTATCTCTCCACTTATTGGAGTCTCCTTCATGAGTTGACTCTCTGCTGAAATAAGTGTCCGTTACCCACCAGTGTTATGCATATTGTCGTAAAATGCTGACCGTGTAACCAATCATCCGGTTCATCTGTATTTCAGTTAACCATCAACACTAGAGTGGACTTACTGTGACGTAGTAAGATGGGCGGACATAAAATTTGCAAGCTGCAGCGTCGAATATCGCTAATTCGATGAGGTTAACAGCTACGAAATGGGCTTGACATTTTTCAACACCTTCTACTGGATAATCGATCCTCCAACAAATGAAACCAGTGCTCACGTCGTAAGCTTCACACTACTAAAGTTTGTGGTGGCAGTCAATTGTTTACTCGGTTCCAAGCACTCAATTAGATCGTGCTGCATTCCATTCAGTTTTTCCAGTGTCATTGTTCTTCATCCACTAATGAATAATCGGGTTGGTATTGGAACGGTTGTGTATCGGTTATGAGATTTTTAACAATTGAGTCTTCAGAAATAAATGGCAGGGGTTATAAGTGTCACGCTGGAAGTAACGCCGTAGATAGAGTCATCAATACCAGATTCTACTTTATACAATCTCCTGTCTGTAGCATATATGGCAATTCTGCTAGTTCTTGGCATTTGTTGGTGCTATATAACTGTAGTATTGGGAACTCTGGTGGTTGTGTGTAAGTCAATATACCTATAAAATAAGCCGACCTCTGGAAAACAACCGTCTGCGCTGATGAACGGCAGGTGAATGGTAGTGAATTACAATAAGTTTAGTTTTCTAATACACAAATCATCGTGAAAGATCAGAAGACTATAACCGATTAAATATCATTCCGCTGGTTTAACCTGTTTGAGTGGTTAAGTGGCTGTAGTCATTCATCACATTCATTGAATACCGCGCCAAGGTCCACTCTTTTCGTGTAAGTACACTGTGCTACACCATTCAGCGCAACCAATGGGACGACGGTCAACAGACTGACGTTGGAAAGCCATCCTTCATCATATTCTTTGAAAAGAAAGTATATAAAGTCACAAAAATTGAATTTGTTACATCCTTTATAGTATGGTTCACTGGAAAAGTAACTTGATTTTGATTTTCTGCTGGTCAAGATTGATGTAACGCGCTCAATCGCTGACCCAGAACCGAGAACAAGAATAGGTACTACAACAGCGTTTATTGGAAAGACGAGGCGAGTTCGAATTAGGCCACAGAGGCTCTAAATTTATAGGGCGAAATGTGTACGATACACAGCTGTCAGAGCGTTAGAACAAATCAAGTTACAGAGGGGCATCAGAGAGTGCACGCGTCAAAACAGTTCCCATAATGTACGGACGTTCGATCGCGCAGTTTCAATCTTATTAGCTGAGTGAGCCTGGTTGACTGAGTGAGTTAAAGCATGTCATTTTACTCGAAGCCGAATCGATCAATCGATATGACGTAATTCGCCTTTGCTGCTTCGTTTGGAGATGCGTCTTCTAACAAAGATGGAATCTGTCAATGGCTGACACAGGCGCCGACTTTGAGTTGCCGTAACATAAATTCAAATGCGTTTTCCACTTTCGGAAGAAACAGACGATGTCATAGTACATTGAATTGGGTTTACCTTCGTGAATGTGAACTCACTGAATGTAGAGTGAAACAGTAGCGTTAAAACTGTGTCCGTGAGAACTCGAGAGTTTCTGACTTTTTCGGACGATTACTCTTTCATATATTGAAAAATTTCGCTTAGCGTTAGCAAGTTTCCATAGCACCGCCCCAATTATAGTCAGACTCAGGAAAGTACCGAATTAGTGTTTTCTAGTGCAGCTGTTCCTTCTTTGGGATACACATTTTAATCCTATGGAACCTAATCAATGTAAGTATAGCAATTTACACCCTAAACATTTAAAAACAAGGGTTGACGACAAGTTAATGCCTGGCAAATTTTGTTAAATCTCATCATGTATGTACTTTATTGACGGTGTTTAGTTAGTAATCAAACGAAGTTATAGGAAAGAAACGTAAGGCTATGTAAAAGCACAAACTACCCACATACACATGTATAACCCACATACACGTGCATAGGAACACGGAGATTGTTTGTGTGAACTGGAAAGATAGTCACTTATCACTTAAACTATAAGACACCTAAAGAATTAATCATTACTATCAACAGAGTCATGAAGCAAGCTGTGGCTGAAACAACACAGTTTTCAAGAGGTCATCACGGATGGGTGTTGCTTACAGTATTTGGCTTTGCTTGGATTCCGCCAAATCAAAGAGACAAAACAATACCAGCACATGAGCCTCGTCAAGTTTATGAGGACCCATGTACCGTATATCTAAGTTGCTGGAAAAACCATGCTGAATAACTTTCATTATTCAGTTCGACTGAATAACATACATACAAGTTTCTTTAATCAGGTAGAGTACACATTTTAGCTTACAATGGCGAACTGTAAAAAATGGATTTTTCGAGGCTATATATTCACCACGTAATTAAACTATGTTCAGTTCTATAAGATTGGCGTTCTACCTTCTGCTAAGGTGTGTGTGCTTACTTCCATCCAAATAAAGTCTGTCAGTGGGCTTTGTGGAGTTAGTTTATACAACGCAGATGCCTAATGACAGGTGTGGTGGATTGTCGCGTGGACAGAGTTTGAGCTAGTCTGACGGTGGTCAAAGAAAAACACCGTCGAGTTTATCCGATAGATACTGGGAACCTTCCACTTAGGTAGAGAAGTTATGCTTCAACAATGCTGCCCGGTGAACAACTCTGTCTTCAGTGAACAGTGTCTGCTTAAGATGAAAGCGGAACTTCGTGGTAGCCGATAACCCGTTGGTTTCACACTCATCTCCGTGAAAACTTCCAGCCATAAGGCCGCGGTTCACGTTCGATTTTCCAGTTTTAATTAGGATGTACCTGGTGCCACTAACGAGACATGAAGGTACTTTGAGCCATTCTATGGCTGAGGTAATGGGGCTACGATAAGAGAATGTGGCTAAATGGAATGGTTGTCTGGCGCCTTCCACGCTAGCCAACTAGTCATCAGAAGATAAACTGACTATAGACTTGGTGATTATTGTTTACTAATGAGTAGTAGAGGATTTGATTTTCATATAGATTGAACATCACCCACAAGTGATCGCAGCTTCCGCATTCCCATAGACTATCCAGTCGAACCCTTTCGAAAATAAGCACTAGACTCGAGTTTCGTTCTCATTAGAGCTCGTCAGTAGTGAATATCTTCGTCACCGTCGGGACTTGAACCACATAACACACAAGGCAAACACACAGCAAAGCTATTCGATGATAAGTTAATGGCACCGTTACCGCAGCAGCGCTAAACTAGTAAGTGAGTCTTTCTGCATACATAAAGGTAGACTGATCATCGAAGGTCCGAGTGAATCAGAAACCAACAAAATAGTATGATGTTCAACATCATAAATTCCAATTAGATATATTTGCTAACCACCACGTTTTATAGCCACTTAATCGGAAAACATGCGTTTCCGCTAATCTTTTTTAAAATCAGACGTTTAATTATGCCTGATCAGAATGTGACGAGCGTTGTTTCCAAAACCCTGATATGCTTTACGTTACCTCAGTCCTCCTGTCAACCGCGCATAAGTCGCTAAACAACCTTCTGTGATCTGTTCCGTTCTGTGTGGCTACTAGAAAACGTCTGAAATCTTCACGATCGATGGCAATACCCAGAAGGCAGTTTTGCTGTAGATTGCTTGATCCACACTATTTTCCGATCGTCTGAAAGACCCTTGTTTAATTTTATCCAATCACCCAGTAGCTCTTACATGACAGGAATGATCATATCAGCCGACTGATGTAGTTAGGGTTCGGATGAATTAACTCGGGTAACAACTTTGTCCACCAGAGATTTAAGATGAATGTTCCTCAAGATCATTTTTCCATCCTTTCATCGAAAATGACAAAAGATTTACTACTGTGAAATGCTGAAATATCACTTTTTTCTAACTGAACTAAGCTTGGGATAAAAATAGTGGAAGGATAACACTGGTGCTATGAGTGCAGTTAGATTATAAATTACAATAAGGTTTAGTCTTTCATTCTGTCATAAGTTCATTTCACATTGAAACATAAGTAAAACATCAGTAGAGGGTAATTGGCATCATTTCACAGCGTGTAGGACTATTTTGGAATTACAGCTGGGATCTAGTTTATTTATTTTCACTTGAGAAAATCTCCAGGAGAGTCTTTCAGTGATAACAAAATCTTGAAAACAACTATTGGTTCTCTCTCCAAGTTTGGAACATATCTGATCGATAGACAAACAGCCTTATCAAAAGAGGTTCACGTGTTTTGGTTTCGATGCTCCATTTCGGTAAGTAGGTTCTGCCGGTATCTCATCCCTATCCTGTGAGCACGAGCCAGACAAATCAAACAGTAGTAACTGTAAGAACAGGGTTGATTCGAGATCCTTTGGAAGAAGCTACGTCATGAGCATTGCTTTTTAACAAGTAGTTTGTGAGCAGTAGACACTTAGGTCAACCATTCCAAAGTACAGGTAAAAATCAGTCCTAACTAACTGCTCGATATGTTGTACAGTGTTGCGAGAAGCAAATAAAAATTATGCAAATAAAACAGGTTTCTGTTTTGCCATTTTCCACGTGGAACAATTCATTTAATGTAGCGAACATGGAAAGCAAATCATCGTTACTCTATTGATTCCTACTATTACTTCTTCGAGATATTTAATAGCAATGTAATTGAAGAAATGTAGTACAATTCATTTGACAATGCTAACTACATTCTAACCTCACGTGAGGAAGTTGAAATGCATGAGATTTCGAAATTGGGAAAAGGCTGGGATACACAGTTTCAATTATTTCACAGCACGCTAAATTAATGTGCGCACAATGTTATTAGCATGGCTCACTCATTCAAAGATTGTTTGGTGATACTCCATCGTTTTGGACAAGGTCTCTCTATATTGCCACCATTCGTTAACTCTACCACATACCTATAAGGCTCGTTTTATTGATGTATCATATGAACTTTAAGTGATTTTATGCAGACAGGACCATAACATCTTCACTAAACAAAAACACTCCCAGACCAACCGACGACAAAGCGTAAATCGCGCAGTTACACAACGCATCTTTTCCGTTTGGCAACAACCTTATTAACACACCGATTGATTGTGTGAAGGATCGATTGGACAATCGACTGTCGTGCGAGCGACCGGGAGTGAAGGAGGCAGTCAAAATGTTCAGGACAGGAATGTGCACTATTGATTTTTCCGGTCTCGCATTTAGGAGACAGTCGACATTGGTAGGGTGGGCAATAGCCTTGCCCATACATTTCGTAAATAATATTATGTTTTTACACTCTGTCCCCACACCGTTCGTTCAGCGTTTACACTGTCCAGAACAGAAGTGGCATGTTTTAATGCCCTAGGCCGGTCATAAATAGTCTTCATGACATTTTGTCATAATACACAGTAGAAAAGTTCAAAGGAGTAGGTGGACGTTAGGAGGAAAAACAACAAAGCATGATGACCGACTTTAGAATAGATGTTTTAAAAAAGATTGTGCCGGTTTATTTAAGCAAAGACACTATCTGAAAAAAAATCAGTGCAGAACAAAAACGCACGGCAGTTGTAAAGTACCAGGGAAAATTACTTAACTTTTAGATATGACTAAACGTAGGATATTCATAAAACGGACAACATTATTGGTCAAGTCAAGGTCAGTAGAGTTCAAAGATTCCACGTCAAGCATTACGTCTGTCACTTTTTCTAAAGGCAGTCAATTCTAAACAGTGCGGTCTTCTGGACTTCCAATTACAATCAATTGACATAGAATTGTTTTATTCTACAGATTAAATTACAACAGGCTCAACAGGTTGAACACTGTCGATGAATCGTATGACACATTATTTAGATGGGAAATTTCTTCTTCTGACTTCGTCTGAATTGCGCTCTCAAAAGTCCGTATTTACTGCCTAGTATTGACTGTTATGCCCTCTATTTTCAGACATTAACGTCAGTTTGATGGCAGAATGAATCATACGTGACTGGTTCTGCTAGTCGTGAAAATCACGAATGTGTCATGTTATCCATTATTATACTGTAACCATGATCTCTTTCAAAGGAAATGACGGTTTCTAAACATCGTCATTATCCACCCTGTATCGTCAACATTTGGTTGAATAATTGATTGTACTTTTTCAACTCGTCGGTAATTGACTCACGGTCAAACGTTTCAGCTTATGAACATCCGATGGATCGCCTAACACTCCTAGTAGTGAGACGTCTCGATTATTTCAGTCTTTGTGAGTTAGTGAGTAGCAGCATAACTGAACACTGTGAATGGCAAGCCAAAGTTGATTGTTAACTGTGGTTTTACTTTAACCTCACGTTACCTTCGCTTTCTACGATTGGGAATTTTGTCTGTTCTTATTTTGGAAGTCCGTTTATTCAGAATGAAGTCCCTAAAGTCCTTGCAAAAATGGTTTTCCGACTTCCACATTCTTCGTGAATGTCATAACAATGTGTGAATTAGGCAGATTAGCACCCTGTTCCAGGTTGAGGTCATCTAACGAACGGTCGTACTAATTTAGAGTGCACTAGCTTACTTAAGACTGTAAAACGAGGGAACTAATGAAATAAACATTTCCGTAGTGAAAGACATTAAAAATCTGTATGTATCACTTGACACTTGAAGACCAGGTAACTCAACTGTGTACTCAACTGTTACGATCCACCTGATAGAGAAAGGCAAGAACAAACGTAAATATCACGAACAGTATCACGAACGAACGCAATGATATCACAAAACTGCACGAAACTCAGAGCGCAAATGTTGAAACCCAACTCTCGCAGCTTGGAACCCCCAACAAGTAAGGAAAACGACAGCCTTCAAACGAGCTTTATTTACTGCTCAACCCCAAGACAAAATTGTGGTTTACAGCAAATGTATTAATACGTTTTAGATGGCCTTGGGCCCAGGTCACCCAATAGACCTTTCAGAGGCGAGCGCAAGATCTCGGATGTTTGGGAATTCCGGCGGGCGTTCAAATTCCCAAAAATGAAGAGTTTATTTTTCCTGGTAAATACAGCAAATTCTTGCAAAAAAGTCCCTTTCCCCAACATTAAACTACTTCAACCGGGATTGATCTTGACTTCACGTAAAATTCGAAAATGTTTTGTAATATAACCCAAAAGTTCTCATTCAGTTTTTTATCTGTAAACAGGTTGACAAAAATAGTTCTCGAGATTTTCTCATGAAATCTTTATGTATTCTTAAAATATATGAAAATGTTCACGGACTGTACGGACTAAAATAGGAAAAATGACCAATTGTCCTGTCACGCTGGTGAACTATTGTTGTGACAGTGAGTAACAAAGTGAACTTTCCTGTCTACCTAATATTGATGTGTGATTTGGAAATTATGTTCGATTTTTGCGTCACCCCAAATGATGGTGATCTCGTTTAGGCCTACAGTAGATGTATTACTTGCGTAAACTTCTTCCGATCTCATAATGCTGGATGATACAGCTTGGTTGCACTTATTTTAGCTGCTTCTAGATGTTGCTGTTGGCATGATTTTAACTGGTTCATTGGCTCACTTTAGGCTCTATTGAAGGACCTACTCTGGTCAACGTTAATTTCATGACAATCAGACTACTGAATATTAAACTGTTTGTCGTTTGTGCTTAATTGTCGCTAAGCCATGCATGGTGCTGCTTCCTTCCACTACATAAACAGCTGTCTAGTCGTATTTCCAATGCACTCTGTGATGTATATCAACATGAGAACGAGTAAACGAGTGTCCTGTTACTCTGGAACGAAAGTGGTTGTCATGTGTGTTATTCTCCACATATTCAATAACGAAATAAGATATATGCCACGGGATGTTACATTTTCCTCTACCGTTATCAGTTGCGAACATAACACATCAGATTTTACTTAACATGCGGGTAGCCGCAACAAAGATGGCCAAACTTCGAGTGTTACACGAGACGAGCGGTTGACCTCAGTCCAAATATCATTCCTAACAGCATGAGTCAACAGTTTCCGCACACCTGGGGTCAGATGGCGATTAGGGATAAGCATCGCCTCAGAAAACGAGATAAGCCGTAGGTTTCGATTACGCGGTAGCATGTCATATGAGATGAAAATGTCAATCATGTGATCCGTTTCCAAGATGTCTTGCAGCAAATGATGCAAGGGTTCCCAATCTCGTCCTTTATTACCACTGCCTCGTGCGTCATCGTGCGCACCAGCTTCAAACTCTGTTTAGCCGGCTGTGGCTCAGAGAATTGTCCCAAGTTAACACTTCCGGCTGGTTGGACCAATCGCGTTCTTGCCGTCACGGCTAAGATTCTAATGTGAGAATTTTAATGCACCAAAGTGATTTGCTTTTGCATGAAATGGAAAATCTTGTGCCTAAAATGGAAACAGATATGTAAAATGATATAGAACGACAGGTGAGAATAATTGGGGATATGCAGGGCTTATGCGGTGATGGATGAAATAATCTTGTCAGCAGACGCCTTTCCGGTGCAAACCAAACACGACAAACAAAGGTTGCCGTTTTGTGTTAGTGGTGCTTTTGCACGTGTGCACTCACGTCTAGACGACGATCATTCTCAATAATATTCATAACTTTCAATTACAAGCTTACTTTACGGCCTCGTCTGCTGAACAATAGCGAAACGACAAAGTCGATAGGAATCCCCGACCAGAAAGAACTGCGTTGTTCTTTTTTATTGTATTAGCAAGCTGGCTTGCACTTTGCAAACGTTCACTCACCGAATCCTTCTTCCATGTTGCTGATAAGCTTGAGAATATATTGTCTTTTTGTCGGTCGTATGATTGCATCCATAACAGAGTTGGGAGGGGTTGATAGATTCATACTTTTCGATTACCTAGGGATGTCAAAATAAACATTTTTCTATATAAAACAGTTCGTTCGCTTCAGAAATTCGAGAGAAAAAAACATTAAAACAGGAAAACTGGTAGACAAGTACTTTGTGTTGACTTATCAGTAGCAAATTCATAATAATATGAAACCGTTTTTATATCGAAAGGATAGAGGGTGGGATGGATTGCTAACTGATGGGTCAGGGAAGGCCACTAAGTCAAGTGCAGAGTCAAGCTCACGGACAATTGTTTCTGAACACACAGGGTCGGCTCCTATCGATCGATTTCGACAGCCTAAGTAAACTGCAAGTCTTGTGTTGAGATGACGTAATATGATTCTGAATGCACCAGCTGGGTCGATGACGTGACCAGTGGTCAGGATATGTCATGCGATTGCGGACACTAGTTGTTTGGGTGTTTTAACGACATTGCCTTTCTTCGGTAACACGGAATTCTGCACCCAACCACGCAAATATTCCTTCACTCTGGAGACCAAGCACCTTTCTGTTCTGTTTATGTTACTTTCTTTGCAATTTTCTACCCCACCGATTGATCATCCATCTCACTTCCCTAACTGCTCTGTTTGAAAGAAAAACGTTTCATTTTATCGTACAAGTGGTACTGACGAGCCACTACAAACTGTTTGTATCTACCAGTTTTCATTTTTTAACGGTTTTAGCGGTTGTACCCTAGCGACAACTGACAACAATGAACTTGGTAGACGTAACATTGTTCCATACGCGATATCGGGAATTAGAGAGTTCAATCTGAATCATTTTCGTAAGTGAGTCGGACTCAAGTGAATGAACCTTCTACTAACTGTCACCTGAGTAGGACGAAATACCTACCATGAGAGTTCCGGTGCAACGTACTGTGACAGTATTAACCCTTTTCATGGCCGACCCATATACACAGCAGGAATTCTTTAGTCAAATAACATAACATCTATAGGGCCATTCGTTTGTTCCTACCCACCACCTCCGAGACTTGTTTCTCTCAGGTTTGTTCGAATAGATGACGCTTGAGCAACTGCTTGCGTCTTCATCAAACTGTAACTGTTATTACGAGCAAACGAGGTCTGGATTTTTACAGTGGACCAGTGATAATAACAAATTCAAACTGATGGCTCTGTGTGCTCCTCCCAGGCACAATTATAAAACAAAATTGGACAAGAAATTGTAGGCCTGTAAAAATAGTTCAGCTGTTCTATTATGCAGACGTTTCAGAACAGGGCGACGCCTAACTGACGGGGTTGACTTCTACCAACTCTGAGCACATCAACCAAAAAGTCGTGTAATTTGCACGGATTTAGCCCACGTATGGAAGTTTCTATACACACCGCGACTGCAAGCCAACTGCATCTTGACCTGTTCATTGCTCACTCATTAATTCCACTGTGATACCTGCGAATACCAATTCCGAAAGTACCAGTTTTCCGGCATCTCTTAATGGACTGTATCAAGAAGCGCTGTCTTGGCTACATTTTTTAGTCACAGTAAGTGGGGTCTAAAAAGAATGTGGTATAAGAAAGAGATTATTTAGCTGGACCATGAAGACGGTGGGCGCAGTGCCTTTAAGAACATTCAAACGCCTTTTGTAAAATGCACGAAACCTACAGTAGTCATGTGATTATCAGCAGAAACTGCTAGAAATAACGTGGATAGCGAACTGTGGCACATTCCACCTGTAAATGGTTATTGAGAAGGTTCTGTCCATATCATAGTTTACTAACAGATTATGGTGCTGATATGAAAGAAGAATGACAACCACATTCTCTTATTTTGTTCGCAGCAGTCTACCTGAAATTGTAGTCTTCATAATGCTCGTGCTAAATGAGGACAAAATGAATCAGAACTCACCTTGTATCGGAAAGGCATGCTTCCTGCAGAAGCCCTAAATAAACGATTGATTCGAGATCTGACGTAATATCACACAAAGCAAAAACTGGCACAATTTTCTTCTACTCCTGGCACAAGTTTGTTATCATGTTGGTTCGCGTCATATTTATCTTTCCGATTAATGTGAATGGTCTTCAAATCTGCATTCGTATTAAACAATTTCAATAAACCTGGCCTGAATAATTATTTGCAACATCCACGTTTGTCTCCTTCCGATGTATTACGAGAATGTCTCTTGAACAGCAAACGTATAGTGATCGTTGACCAACGGCTCAGTTCACCTGCACCATAGTGCATCCCGACGTTAACATTTTCCCATACTTACTTCTCCAGCTCACCTGAATCTGTCCTTCTGAGTGCCACCTATCGAAATTGTTAATAAACTTCCGATTGGTTAGTATTTGACTACTGGTTCGATCTACCGGTTGTCAGTTCACCTATGCTGAGTTCTCTTGTTTTAATACACCACACAAACTGCGTTTACATTTTGTCCGCCAGGTCAGACGGCAGTTGCTGATCTAGGAAATCACGCATGATCATAATCAATCGTAGTGGCAGTAAAAGAAAGCGTGAAGGACAGGCTCAATCCAGAACTAGTTTGATTTGTTGCCAACGTCATTTTCCAAACGTGTTTCGAAAAGTGGGGAGGTGTCTGTTAACAGGATTCAACGATCGTTTGTCTCTCACCTGCTTTTTAGTTGGTTAAGTGAATAATCACTCACAACCGAAAACAATTTGTCATATTTTTCCCCATGTCTCTTTAGCCCACAAATGTTCAGTAATCAATACATGGGTACACGACTGGCGTCCCGCAGTCTTCCTCGCACGATCAGTACAGCGACTTACAATGCACCAGGACCGTACATGCGTATGACTACAGTAAGTGGTGAGATTTCATCAGTATATGTGCAACAAACGCTTTAAAGTTTATTCCTCCATTAAAAATGAAAAGTATCCACCTGCTATGGGTTTTTCTTGAGTGTAGTAAGCATGCAAATACATTTCGTTATCGCTTGTAAACATCCATGCCAAATCAATAATTTCGCTTACTGCGATTGTGTTTCACTCTAAGCATAGGAAATTCTTTGAAATAAACGAACCGGCTACTAATAATCCATAAGTCCCTCGTTCCTACTGATTAAATTATTTCGATCACGTAGGCAGTTGTCGTTTACAGAAGAATCAATGTCAACCACAAGCTTGTATGTCTGTTAGGACTGTAGGATAGACAAGCTTCAACTCGTTGTGGCTTAACCGAGGAATTATTAATAATGAGCATCAGCACAACGCACAATATGTTTTCCCATATCCGTTCTGTTTACGGCTAGGAAGTACTAATCTGTGCCCAACTTTACTTCAGGTTCCTGAAAAGTGTTGAACATTTTTTGACTTTGTTTAGTGAGTCACAGGCGGACTCGGTCAACCGTTGTATGGTGAGAGTGTATTTATTTGTGGACATCTTTCATAATAATCTCCCTTCTTATGCAGAGGAAAGCAGGGCTGGAATTGTAAAGCTAATTCTGCATTATTCATACGTAATCATACACTTCCACCTAAACACTGCCACGCAGTTGTTAAAGCAACATACAGCACTACCGGTGTAACTGAGTTTTGTCCGGCCATTTTAGCCGTGGCTTGCCTGACAATGTTGTAGGTGAGAACAGCAAAGCCCTAGTCAGGTTAGCTTTTAAAATCAATGCGACACACTAGGCTAACCGCCGTCTCTAGGTAGCGAAAGAGGTAATATTTTGAACTAGTAACTTACGAATAAGACAACTGTTTGTTCGAATCTGTTCGCTCTCCATCCTGTGCATTTATTGGATATAAGTACAAACCCTCCAAGTTAATAGTTTGCGAACAGTAACTTTTATGCCAAATTAAATTTAATGGACATGATCCATATTTATGCTCAACCTTCACGTTCGATTGGACTTCTCAACCGCCCCTTATTGTAAAACAGCATCCGCTAGAACAGATATTGTGTTTTCTCTTGAGGCTATCGGGTGAATTCAACAGTAACGCCAAGAGGATCGTGTCCAACACGATGGCTTCGACTTTAAACGGACCGCAGTTCGAAACCTAGTCGTGACATGCACATGGATTACTGGAAGATTGTACTGAAGGCAAAACTTACATCTAATGTCTCTTGTAGAATAAAATTAGTTGAGGAGATAATCTAAATAAGAAAGCCGGATCCCATTGTGAGTGTTATCCAGGTTATGTGCGACAAATCTCCCGAGTGTTAATCAGTGATCAATTCCATAGCCATTTTCAAATATACCTGTCTACTGGCGATCGTTTTCATTAGTTCTATGTAAGCTGAGTGCAACCATGAAAGCTATGAAAATCGGATAAAAAGCACGATTAGTGATTAACGAAACACTTGTATGTAAAGCGAATCAGTGAGCCACTAGAGGTCTAGTCCTCACTGAGCGATATTGCGCTTTCATCGTTTGGTGGAAGGAGAGTGTCATATGATGAGGGTGGCAGTGAATATGGTAAGCACCTTTACCGATTCAGACAACGCAGAACTGAGTTAGCTAACAGATCAATGTTCAGGTCGGTTGTGATTGGCATACGCTGTTGGAGTAATTCGCGGTAACGGTGAAAATTCGTATATGATGTAGAAAAGTAACATTAGTTCCAATTTGATGTTCAGAACTCAGCATATCTAAGGTTAATGCACTGTTTATTATCCATCACAACTGAAGCACGTTATTTATGAACTGACTAAAGCTAACTCTTTCTAGAGTATTTCTAACACATACTCATCTCAAATCTAGTCCCTTCCGTCTAATAAGTTTGCGTGAAATGCTGCAGATATCTTTACAACCGTTACTCCTTACTATGAACACAGTGCTTTTCACGATCAGTTTACATTATCAACTTAAAAGTAATGATTAACCCTCGAATACGGTTTTACCTGAGCTCCTGCGGTATAAGGATTCAATCAATTCCAGCTTGTTTGCAGTTCAATAAATCGATATGTTCAACATGATTTCGGGTAGTCTGTTTCACCAGGGAGACGGCAAACTTAAACTGGCGGAATTTAATTTGATTGTAAAAAAGATTCCAGCTGTTTATGTGACCTCGTACGTTACCTGACAGAGCACTGACTGCGCAGTGACACGCTGCTCGCGGTACTTGGTTTAATAATCGTCATTTCTGTCTCGACCGAAGTGTTTCATTTTATGGATTACGTGAGTAAAGTTAGAATGAATTATGTTCGCAGATCAGGTAAGCGTATTAGTGCACATCGTGCAGTAGGTCGGATTAATAATCAACAGGTGACTGCCAATTAGTAATCGGTGTTTACCCGCCACAGGCATTCTGCAGATATACGAACAACTCCATTACAGCTTGTCCTTGTCAGATGCACCAATGTCCTGTGTCGAATTTTTGTGTAAGATAGGCAGAAAGTCTGTGGAAAGACATGGCTCTAACAAACCTATACACCAACCGCTACTGGAATATGCACAAAAGTGGTAGTTCGTTGTCACACCGTCCCCCACCACAATGACCGACTGTCGTACGACTAATAGGCTATTATTCTTAGACAATTTACTGTACCATAAAAAGCTTCAAACATTGGGATTATGATGGTCGCCTTGATTGGTTATCTAGAAAAGTTCACAAGCGCAACAGTTCTCCTAGACCTTCAGTTATGTCTATCTCAACACTTCAGTTGTATACTTATATTTCCTGCAGGTACACAATTCTGTTGATTTTCATATTACTAAAGTATCCAGAACCATGCAGAGATAAAAATTCACAACATGCTTTTTTCGAAACTGACTTTAGTAGGTTCACATATGAGTGTACATTTTTGTTTATCGGAAATTACATGTTATAGTAATTCTCTTTTCCTGCTCAAATAGTTCTTTTGATCGCTTCCATATGTAGTCCGATGGACCTCAGAAACCAGTGAACGCTCGAATGGAGACAACTCAGCCGGAGGAAGAGGAGGTAGATTATAGTTTTATGAGTCTGCCTGTACGCGAGCGACGGAAATTATTTCTTGGGGGAACTGGTGTTGATTACGAGTATAAACCACGTAGATTTCATTCGGCAGGAACAAGGAGATCTATGACAAGTAAGATTGATGATAGGAATTTCGTTGCATTTCCGTAAGTTCTGTTGTTAAATGTGCTGAGCAAAGACAGATGCAGACTTTTAAGGCGATTAGAAGATGACGCACCACGCGCAACAGTCTGCCAACAAGCTGATCGATCAGTAATCTACAGACTGTTGACCAAATATGTTGACTGACTCGAAACTCGTTCTTTTACTTTCGGCCTACATTAGCCTACTTTTTATCAGCAATCTGGAATACATTATTTGCGCAGGAGACAATATCAACGGAATATTTATAGTTCCTCATTATGAATGATCTACTAATGATATTGAGTTCACTCCGTTTATTTTGTAGAATACCTCATAATGACTGTTTCATATTACATAATCCATATTCTAGACATCCTCGAGGAAATGAGTTTCGCTAATTTCACCTTAGATCCTACGTGACTGTTATCCATTTCCACAGTCTATTATTTTGATGTTTACTTACTTTGTTAATCAATCTCAAAAGAAAATAAACTGTAACCATAAAATAAATCAATGGTTTTGATGTTGTGTTTAGTATCTTTTTTTAAACACCCGTCTTTTGGACCCCTATTGTGCTTAAGATAAGAAACGAAAAGTCGATGCAAGCAGAATTTAACGGTTTCCAGGATTGACCTTTCATAATTAACGAAGTCATGACAACTACTGTGTTCAACGCGCCTTATCATAATGGTTATATTTAACCTTAGACGATGTGATAATTTGTTATATTTTTCACTGTTATAAAAATTCCTTTTGCTTACGGTTGCTAATTTCATGTTCAAGTGATTTAGCGAAGTAATGTTAACTCGAGCTTGAAACTTAGTAAGCCCCTTCGGGAAGATTTTTGTTGACCATATTGTTAAAGGGTATATATAATAACCTAATCAAGTTTAATTGCCTAAACATTTGACCATCAATGAAGATCTACGCAACCATTTTCCACTTTTTGGGACACACGAGTGTAGGTGATCTGTGAACCGTTTAATTGTGTAGCTCCTGAGAAACTGAAACAACTTTTCGGGGTATATCTTTTCGTTTACGCTAAACTATAGGCAAAGTCGTGTGAAAACTTACTACTTCTTGTTTGGAATCCAGGCAACGTATTATAGTTGAACGTCTGCTTGGCATACAGTTTGTATTTGCCACATACTTTTGATCATGGTCTGAAATTAGAAAGGAATCATACCACTGAACTTGAATATGGATGCAATAGCGAAATATCACATCACATATTTGAGACACTGTGTTTTCAAACTCAGACTAGCATTGCGGTCTAAGGATGAACCATAATCATCAAACTTGATGAATAGTTGAAATGACAGTTGGAACAACTGACCATCTCAGGTTACTACTGCCAGCACAGATAAACGGTCAAAATGGAACGTTATTTCTGAAGATCTAATCGATTTTAAGTTTACTGGTGTCCTTTTATTTGTCCCACCAACCATCCTTAGGGCTAGTGGTGGATAAGATTTGCAATATGGTATTATTCACACTTCTCCTCGTCATATATTTATTAGAGATGACCCATGTACTAAATCCGCATTTGTATTGTTTTGGAGCCAACATGTGTACGCATGAACACTACTATCTCTGTTACATCGTCTGTCTTGGTGACCATGGTTTGGTGTTTCAGTGCCCAGACCACGGCTAGCCTCTCAACAGCCCACTAGCACCGCATGCTTTGACACTCATTCAGAGTATGGTGGTGGGACTGAGGTCCAAGTAGGTCGTGAAGATTCATTCTGCTGGGAATCATCGATTACGCCTAGTTGGTCTCGTGGAGTCCGCTCTGCACCCAACCTAGGTGCTCGAAAGTCAAGCACGACTGGGACTATTGTGCTGAACAACCCACGGTTCGCTCGACAACAACAACAACAACAACAACAACAACAACAACAACAACAACAACAATCTTTCGAAGTACCAGCCAGACAGCAGTCATACTACGCGCCTCCCGCACAGTACTCACCAGAACGAAGTGAAGTAAGTTTGTGAGGTTCAGGTTGAAACTCAATATTTTCATTTGTCCTATTCAGAATAACGTATAGAACAATGTAATGGTCGGTTCGATGAATCAAGTTGGGTCCAAAGTTTCAGTATTAATAAATCTCATTACTGAGAAGTAGTAGCTCAGGTGGCAAATTGCTTGCCGCTTCTGAGCACGTTTTTTCTGGCATCAGTCGCAATCTAACTGAAACCAAGATATTTATAATCATGTCCCTTGGGATCGTTTGGTCATCATTCTGTTAGTTGTCTATTATAACTTTCAGCTGTACCCACAACAAGTACACATTGTCTTGGTAAAGAAATAGAATAAGATTATTCTCTAGGTTGATGCAGACTGAATAAATATACAGACGGCTAGGAAGGAAATTTTCAACAGTGTTGAGGGTCTGCTTTTAACATGAGAGCTTGGCTGACTCAGCATATCTGTAAACTTTTTCTGACCGTACAGTTTCCAACGAGGATCGACTTCTATCCAACACAAACCATGATTTTCAGATCATGGATTGAGCTCCAACTATTATTTGGCACCTATGGAATAATTATCTCAGTGAATCAGTGACGTAGTCAACCCCTCCCCCCAATAAAACAGCACTCAGAAAACCAGACATCATCAACCGTTTTGTATACGCAAACAATATTTCATCATTATGTTTTGGTATGGACTTCCTTCATTATAGTGACCACATAATATCGACAGCTTTGAAGTTCATAATGGCTTGGTCAACCCTTACTCAGGGTTTTATCTATACCACGACAGGTGAGTGCTCATATTTACTTATGGTCACCTCTTCAGCAAAGGTAGACGTAAACCACACAGAAATAAAATTTGTATGAAGTGCAGCTGAAGGGTATAGTCCACTTGCTGATGAGAGAGGTTTCATTTTCCCGGAAGTCGAGTGATATAATAAATATCAGACGAACCTTGAGAATGGGTGTAAGCAAAGAAGAGGCTGACTATAAACCACTGAAATAAATAAGGTTATATTTACGTAAGTCAGACTTAACGTGACGAACTAAAACTGTCCAAAATTTGGCTTAGGGCTTAATTAAACGTAATGCAATATAGTTATATATGCGTAACAAAAATTAGAAGTCACATGGGAAACATTGAGATGCACACACATTTCCAAGCTGGACGACAGTGATTTTGCACGTACAGAACCCCAATGTAATTTTTGTAATTTTTGTGGCAATTTTATTTATAATAAGAGGCTGCGTCGTATTGTGTTGCATTCTAATACCCGTATATTTGATGCCTGGGGATGGAAGTATGGATTGCTCGTGTACTTAAAACGATGGGCATGTATTAAACTGCCATGGTGATGTTTACCTTTCGACAAAAAAATAACATAGGGACCAACACTAGAATGTCAACTGCTTTTCATGAAGATGACCAACTGACCCCCACATTCTGACCAACCGCATATTTTCCTCTGAAGGTTTTGGTTTGTTGAAAATCACGTAGAAGAAATTGTAGTCACCTCACAATACATGACCTTTTTTTGTGGTGCAAGAGCGGATAACGAGCAACAGCTGTTTTCGTTGTGAATCGTAAAACTTTTGTCTCTAACCAGCCTTGAAACTCGTGTAGTGTCGTGTATCATGCAAAACTAGTGATCAACAGATGGAAGTTTCAAATGAAGCTTTCTCCTGTTTTCCACTGTCACTAAGGTTGGTGATTTTCTGCTTTCCTTCCAAGTACCGACGTTTTTGATAAAATTTCAATAGCGGTATACTTCCCGTTACTACGTAATTATATCGATCAAACAGTGGTCACGACCCTCTTCAAACCAGAGCTTTCAAACTGAAATTTAATAATTGACTTTGTCTTTGTCTGAACGTCGCCCGTAACGGGAGTTAATGCAGACTTCATGTGTAACTCGCATTCTCTTCTTGAAACGAAACTTGATGAAGAAATCAACTGCGCACGTTTGTACAGCGTATCCTGTAATATTTTTGCAGAATCCTTGTGGACACATACTGCGGTTAACTATATCTTTACAACCAAACAAAACTGTTCGCTAATTGGTCAGGAAATTCAGTTGCTCACATAGCACAGCATTGGAATCACGTTTTCTAGTCCAATTAGAACTCAGTGTCACGGCATTCATAACCTGACAACCAACTCACACTGCATACAGAAATTTACGTACCACTTCCACTTATCAGCTTGTAGTCAGAACCTGATGTTATTCACCGTAAGACCCAAAATTTCTAGGCATACGTGACTACTTCGATACGCGACAGTGGTGTGCCTCATATACCTCACGCAAAACACATTGCCAAAGCAAGTTCACCTGTCGGCATGAACACAGCGTGCATACGAGTAGAATTTCCCAAAACTACTTAGGCATTGTTATGTACTCACGCTAACACATACCTGGATCCTACTGCTCATCTAGGAAAGATATATAACAGTCGATTCTGTACTCAAATTTGCATAAATCGTTTAAGGTTTGTTACTGTAACTTATGAAACTGCACTTAGGTTTACGAGTTCCAGACTTTGGATTTTGAGTGCATATATAGTGGACAGTTTCCGTTGCTGTGATGAAGCTCGGTCATTGGGCCGATGGTCGCTTTCGAAGGCATTCGAGAAAGCTTACAATAAACAACACTTGCGATGCGGCAGCTTTATTAGATACTGTACGAATTTATGTACACATTACTGCTCCAAATACACTCGCTTTGCAAAGCTTTCCACTGGTCTAGAAGTTCGTCTGTCAAAAATCTATAATGAGAATTATTATGAGAGTTGTGAGACTGTAACTCTTTTCATATTTATTGTGTTACAATTAGCCTGATGATCAAACACAGAAAACAAGTCTTGTTCTCTACTTTGTCGTTCTCATGGCAAACTTCCATGTTCTACAACCAGCTGTTGTGTGTACTCACTTGTTTGCTCTTGTCGGGCATCATACATCGGTCATACTACAGGGCGATTGTCTGACAAAGTGCGTGAACTTCATCCTGCTTGGTTGAATAGTGGTGTGGTTAAAACGGTTGCAAGTACGATTGTTGCTCATTTGACTCAGTCTAAGAAAGACGCTTTTCAGATTGTTTACCGAGTGCCAAGGAATCGATCAAAGATGGTGAGATTCCGAATGTTGGCCGTTGCCGAGGCCATTAGTATTCGATTACGCAACCCTGATCTCTGTGCTCAGAAGAAGTTTGTGCTGACGCTTAATCTACCCTGGCCTACAGTCAGTCAATGTCACGAATTGGAACAGCGATTGCGTAACTGTTAACACACGCTGTCCATAACCTCTATTGACCGTTTCTCTTACTCAC
>LUCH01001129.1:21619-31641 GCA_013368495.1 Paragonimus heterotremus | reverse complement strand
CACCCCAGTTACTGTTTTCATATTCATTGTGTTGTAATTAGCCTCATGATCAAACACAGAAAACAAGTCTTGCTCGCTACTTTGTTGTTCTCATGACTATTGAATGACTCTTCAAATACATAGGTATGTTGTAAATGTGTTAACGTTTTTAATGAAGCTTTACTCTCACTCAGACTGAATTTGTTGGACTTGCTGTAAGCTGAAAGTAAGTGTTCCGTGAACTTCCCTTTCTATCTCACTTCAAGTCTATGCATCGGGATAACTGTTAAACCTAAAAGTCAATTGTGTTTTTGGCTAAGTGGTTACGGAGTGTAACCATCGAGAGTAATTTCTTACTCGATGGAGTGTTTCGAAAAATTCCCATAACATCAGAATTAATG
Source organism: Paragonimus heterotremus (assembly GCA_013368495.1). NCBI lineage: Eukaryota > Metazoa > Platyhelminthes > Trematoda > Plagiorchiida > Troglotrematidae > Paragonimus > Paragonimus heterotremus. Next base: position 31,261 of record LUCH01001129.1, on the reverse strand, counting down.
ATGTGACGAGCAACTGTCTTCATCGCAGCATGATTATTTGTTATTTAGGTGAAACCAGCCCCAGTCACAGGTCGCTTTTACACAATACGGCCGCAACATCCGGCCAGCACACCTGCATATGGACCTCAGTATTCAACCACTCTACGAGTTCACGATCCGTATGCGTTCAACACTTCGCCTACTCGTGTTGTGAGCAATTCGGGCACTAGAATCTATCCAACCAGACGCTATAATTCGATAGTGGGAACACCCCGTACAACCTATGGATATACGTTCGTCGATCCGTGGAAAAGTCCGTCAACCACCGTCTCCGGACGTGTGTCCCAACCTTTGCGAGTGAATGTGTATAATAGGTATGTACGACAAAGTAGTGTGCTATCTATTACAAATGGTCATTGTTGCTTGCACATCTTTTCAGGTTTGTTACAGACAAAATTTGTCTCAGCCAGACTTTTACCGACTGTTTAGTCTTATTCGCACTTGGGTTAAACTTTTTCTGTCAGTCTTTTTTAGAGATTGAACACAGTGCACTAAATAAATCAAACGGCAGTCATTTTCCGCATTGATCTCTCGCTATTTTTAGCACATAAGGCGCATTTTTCTAGAAATCTGCAAAATAGCAAAACCAAAAGCATGAAATAACTGCTTTTGTGAATGAAACGAAATTGAACCCAACAAACCACTGAGAGCAGCGTCCTGAATCATTATTCACAGAGATTAATTTATTGTACGCCCCGTTTCAATTTTTTTAAAGTGCTGTAGATTTTAATTGCTTGTTGTACACCACGGATTATCTTACACCTCCATAAATGCTCCGCTATGGCTGAAAATGCGTAATTCTCAGTTCGTTTTTTCGACAAAACTTCATCCCTTCTGGCATCATTTTCTGGGCTCCCTTAGCTACTTGCGGATTTATAGTCAGAACTTAGTGAGGGCCAATCCGAAACCTTTGCGTTTTTATATAAACCGAAACGAAAAGAGATTGGGTATATATATCGAGATATTATCTTGTTGGAATTTGAAAGTCTAACTTTCTATACTGTGTTGATGTAATAAACTGTCACTGCGGTAGTAAAAACACTTTTGTTCCTTCAGAGGAAATTCATCTGAAAACTAGCAAAAATTTACTGTTCTACTTCTGTAGGGTGAAATACTCCACTTCCTATTTAGTCAAGTCAGTAGGATGGCAAGCCCTTAGGCATGGAAAATGGCCAGTGTTCATTTGCGACCGGAATTTTGTCTATTAGGTGGAGCTCCATAGAGGACAATCAATAACCGATCTTGGTTGGTCTGGTGTTTGCTATTAGTCAGATGGTCTACACTGGCAGTGAGGATTGGCATCATTTCATCAATCACGATTCAAACTGGTTGATGCTCTCTGATTCTTCTGGACAAGTGTCCAGTCATATGGTCCACATAGTCTGCTGAACAGTCACAACCGAATCAGTAAATCATTACTGAGTAATTGCGGAGCAGCATTTTGAACTTCATATTTAGAGTGAACAACGAAGAACCGGTGAATGCAACTGTTAGTATGGCTGCGCAGAATGTTCTCATAGGGGAACTCACGAGATGACATGTTTCTAATCTAGCCAATTTGTCCAAATTAAATGACCATCCCGTGATAATTAGCTTCCTCTCAACCTCTTAAATTTTCGTTAGCAGGTAAACCGCCTCATCGTGGCAGTCATTCTCATATATGGTATTATCAGCAGACTAGCCTATACCGTAAAGCATCTATTGGGTGGTCTTTTCTAACTAAACTCGCTAAACCTTTAACCAAGTTTCTATTGTACTTCAATTTAATATAATTTCAAAAGTTACCTTCTTGTCCTGTGCAAATTTTTTTTACTTACATTTATGATAGGTTCAGTAGTTCGCTACATTTATACCCTCACTTATGCCAGAAGCTGTTTTGAGTTTTGGTGTATTCCCGCAAAGGATTATCTTTGAGGGTCTAAGGATGACTGGGTTACGCAAAAGAAAGTTTGTCTTACTATTGCTTCTTGCATATTACGTTGACAAACAGTACAATGTGTTTTGTTTAGTGAATTAACAGAACTTAAGGCCTGAATTGAATTAACGCCAAACCTTTGTTCGAACACAAGTGGTGGCGTGTTAGGAAATGAGTTACACACACTCCATTTATGTGGATCCAGCTGGGCTACAACTGCTGGACCCCATGAGAACTACTATCGTCTACTAAATGTATGTAGATTGAGCCGGATGGCTAGAATCCAATGTTACTTCGTCTGCTGACCAGTGCAAGTGACGCCTGTTGGCAACCGACGTGTGTGTGAATATTTAGTCGCATTATCTGTTGATTACTAAGGCATGCCTTAGCGGTGTTCTTGAACAGCCGAGTTAGTGTACCCAATCCGAGTGAAATCGTTCAATTCACGGCCCCAATGTCTCTGAGTCAGCCGAATTACAAGTTAGTTTCGATTAGACTCAGGCGGCGCCCTGGCCGGAGCATCGGTCACCTAGACTATGTTTTACGCTTTCACATATTAGCTGCTGCACAAGCCACTTTCATTAATTATGTAGTACAAACCGTACAGTAATAATCTTGTTTTGGTATTCTTTCCAATAACCTACAAATTATTTTCTACATAACAGTTGTTTACGATCACTTAACAAAAGCTCTCTGATGTTATTTGATAACAGGGTGGCTGACTGACATACGCAAACAGTTTTCAAACTCTCGTCTGTTTTTTATCTTTGCCCTACTCACTAGTGACGCATCCAGCGTGTATCAAAGTCCTGTCAACAGAACAGAAGGCACATCGTGGGGTGTGAGCTCTCCTATTTATCCGGCATATCCTGCCCATATGGTACGAAGTTATAACGCGGAAACTCAGGTGAGTATTCCTCGGCTGACAAACTGTGATACCTCAAGTTGATGGGTATAACGGATAGAATTGGAGCTCAGTCTCCGCTGTACGTTTTACTCAATGATGTGTTTAATTAACCTACTGGTAAGCTGGGTCCAGAATAGAAATTATAATTTCTTTGTCGAATGTCAAACAAATATTGTACAGCATCCATCGAAATAACGACTCTTACTGGAGCAAGAAATAAAACAGTCTACAATTGGGAGTTGTGTCTACCACACTGAGGAAAACCATTTCCAACACAACCTTTCGCCATCGTGTGTGTACTTTTGACACCGAGCTTCATTATTGTCTCAATGCCTTTGACACGTTAAAATGACACGTCTGAATGGTACTGTTGAAATATCGACGATCCGAGACTTATCTGACGTTCCAATCAAATGTACCAATGAGTATGATAAACTTACTAGATAGTCAGTTCAATAAATTATAATGTTCACGATGTCTCCATTTGCAACAATAAAGCGGTACAATTGGTTTCAAAACACAACGGGACAGCGTATCACAGATGAACATGCTTTCCAATGTTTTTTCAAGAGAGTGAAGGATAAACGCATGGACCAATGGCTTGGTCGGCCATAGTCAAAGCAAACATAGACACTTGTCGAACGGTGTCCACTAGCTGTACCACGATAGCAAGTCGTGATTCGTTGATTGTACCTAACCTAACGAGGACAGCAGGTAATGGAATTTTACCAGTGGATGAAACCCCCAACACCTGTGATAGTTGGCTAGAACAAACCTTCGGGGCATGTATTATACTTTACGTATTCCAGGCTTGGAAAACGAATGGGAAGTTCATGGAACCGGGCTGTGTTAAAAAACACTAGTTGGACTAAAAGGCTGTTGTATAAACGCAAGTAATGAAGGCTGTCGTCAACTTTGCAACGCCGCGCTTAGCGTTAACACAGAAACGCAGTTGCCTGGTAGGCTACCAAAGAACACTGTTGTTGGTAGTAATGAGAGTAATGGGACTTCACAGAGGATTATTCAGCTCCAGGGTCGTGTCTGGAAGCTACAGACCACTCGACATCAACTACGACAAGTATAGCTCTTACGATTGTCATTTCTCGATTAAGTTGCGCCCGATTGGGATTGGCTAAGTCCCACAGTGACCGGGAACTCGGGGGTATTCCACAGATGACAAATATACTTGTTTCCTGAAGGGAAACTCCTCGACCTCTAATTCCAGGTCCTTATGAACAGCATGACAAGAAGCGTGGAGGGGACTTTTACCACCAGTGCTAAACAGGTACTAAGTTCGCCTTGTATTCCGAACTGTCGCTTGTGATGAAAGGAATCATATATCTGCTAGTCAAGGTTCGCCTAAAACATAGTGTTGGTTTATTCAGGTATGCGCACCCTGGTAAACCGTAACCACACGTCTCACGGTGTAAAAGGAAGATACGTAAAGCAGAAAATAATAACTCGTATGCGAGTATGTAGCTATGAGCAACATGACAACATTAAATCACAAATTATTTGTTACTTCCATTCTTAGTAAACGTCTTTCATACGAAAGTGTACGTGGTCTAGTTTCAACGAGGACGCACATCTGATGAGCGGTAAAACCCACGAAATCAGTCCCAGGTTTCTGGAGAATTCTGACCACTAAACACTTACTTGTTATGCTGCGTTACCCTGTGAAATGTTAATATCATTCAGACTGATTTTCTATACATTCCCTTCAATTGTTGTAGACCGGCTACCATGCACTACAGCCTAGGTTGTGTCTATGGAGGGCGGTAAAACTAAGTGACAGAAGATTAATTCTATTCAACTAGTGATGTCGTCGGTTGAATTGCTAAGAGGCTCACTTTCACTGTGCTGTACTTGCCTGGTGGTTGGTAACAAGATCAAGACGCAGAATGGCATATCAACCTACCGTAATTTAGTCAATTCAACCTGATCATGCTTAAATAGACAAAACTTTATGGTCATATTGACACAACTTAAACTAATCGTCGTCAGGTTAAACAAACCAGTGCGTTGTTCACAAAACAGCTTGTTCATTCCTATAATATCTCTGATCTCACGTGATCAACACACCGCACTCACCGACAACACACAAATAGCTGGCCGCGGCCACTGGACAAAAGTCTATCTCGTGTCCGGAACAATGAGCGACTGCTGTGACTTTGGTATTCATCAAGCGGATAGGCCAGTTCAATTTTACTATTCTTTTTAACTGTACTGATCCTGTTTATGAAAGGTCGAAAACGTGATTATCATGTTTCATCTTCTGTGGTCGAAATGCATCTGATAAGAAGAAACCATTGAAAAGTTACTGTCTGTCGGTTTGCAGGTCACCTACCTATTTTTCACCTAGTTTGCCCTCACAGGTAAACCAATCCACCGCGTTAGCCAATCGCACTTTTGCATACAGTTTCTCACCTGTATAATGCTGGTAAACTTTTCTTGAACTGTGGCTCCATGTTCTCAGTTTTGTATTGTCAACTAATGTGCCTTGGTGGAAACCTCTAACTTTCGGTTTACTGAGGGCTAATGCAATCGTACTATATTGGTCTGATGGATATGGACTTTAATCTCCCACACGAAGACTGAAATCGCTGTTTATTATCCATCTGTGTCTATATTGTGAGCTCAAACGTGGACGAAAGTGATTCTCATGGCGATCATTCTGTTTCGTAGGGTACCCAATTCATCTGCCATTGACTTAAATTTTGAGAGTAATACTTCGAGAATATGTTCTATCCGATTGACGGCAACAACGTATGTTGATAATAAACGTAGTTAAGGTGATTCGCATCGGAACGCTTTCCATTATTCCTCAAATGTATGACTGTACGGTTTACATTGGTGGGTTTAACAGTCTAAATATCTTGCAAACAGTAGCGTATTGTTTTGGGTACTTACGAACTGACTCTTATTTAAACCTACTAACACATCTCCTCTGGTCATCGATATAGCAGCCCGTTCATTAGTACACCTATCATGGACGTAAAAACTATCAACGGCCTCATCAGTGAAAATGCCACCACACACTGATGCCATGCTCCCGTACTTGCAGATAGAAAAACCTGAACTCATGTAAACGACATGCCCCATCCCAGTGACATGGACACTGGGTGCAATACCGTAGAGCTCAAACCAACTATTGCTGCATGATTTCTACTTGGTGATGTGATAAGCTCCAGTAATCTTTGTTTTAAACAACTATTAGTTGGGGTTATACAATTACGCCGATCATTAGAAATTCTGGATTGTTGAAACGAACAGACTTACAGTCTGTTCCCTTGGCACCCATGGCCTCCAATCTGTTTATCGTTTCCTGTTATAAATAAGCATTCCATGGAAAGTGTGAGTAACTTCCGTCAACTTCCTAAGTGAGGTCTTTTGCCCAACCAGTTTACGCCCTACGTCCCTAAATGATACAGTTAAATAAAACGATGGAATCTCCTGGTGAAGAATTCCCCAGATGAACGATATCGATAACTCAGTCAAATGTCGTGCATGTCTGCTGAGTCGTGTGCTCTATTGTAAAGATCGGACAATCGAACATTTCTGTTACGTGGTGCTACAACTTAAGCATGTCTTTAGTGCACCCGACAATGTAGCGGTTTACATTCTGACCTTAAAAATACAAAGACTGTAGTACAGTCCATTGTTAGGATAAAGATATGCCTTGCTAATGCGAGCTAAACCAGATGGAAAGCCCTCATCAAGTACCATACCTAAAAGAAGACTACTCCTAAGCTATTCATGAAAATGAAAACCGCGATCGTTTTTCGAAATGTTTGGGCAGCCTGGCACCTACTCGCAAGCGATTGTGGTTTATCTTTTTGATGTGGAGAGTCTGCTCTGCCTTTGGTGAAACTAACTGACCGCTGATTACCATATATTGGGACGATGCAATGTTAGCTGATTACCTACCACCTTTCATGTAATGAGACACACGGTGATTAAAATCTTTACTATACACATATGTATGTAATACACTTTCCTATCAATCAGATCAGACCAATAACTTATACCTACTTTTCAGAATGCGCCCAGTTTATCGTTGATCCTCGGTATCGGGTTTATTTTCAGTGAGCACACACTCCTCCGGATGTTCATATAATGGAAGCTTCCGTACATTAGAGCCATCTGGAGTTAGCTCAAACTTGACCATTAAATATCGAACATTCGTACGAGCAGTTGACTTTTACTCATATTTTGTGCTGAAGTAGATGAAGTCATAAAAGAGAAAAATGTTTTCCTCTTGGGACAGTCTAATTGGAAGTCCTAATAGCGGAGTTATCGATTGGAGTTAACAGACAGTTACTGTGTCTCCGATCGAGACGATCGGGCAACCTGATCATTAGTCACAAACGAAAGTGGTTGAGTGTTCACATGCGTTAATTCGGCCGTGCCTAACGTGAGGTCAGCGGCGCAGTGGTAACCACCGTTGCCTCACGAACAGTGTATCTGTGGTTCAAGTCCTGGCAATGACGAGTATATTCACTACTGACGAGGTCTATTGAGAGCGAAACTCGAGTCTAGTGCTTCTTTTCGAAAGGGACCGACTGGAAAGTCTATGGGAATGCGACAGCTGCGATCAATTGTGGGTGATGTTCAACGCGACACTGTCTGATAACCTTATTTAGGGGATTCTTGTGAGGAATTGAAGTGGACGTCCTGATTACGACTCAGAAGAACATTTCGTTACATTGGAGTCAATCAAAAAGCCTTGTTTCCGTCTTATCTAAATAAAATAGCGGACTTTTCTCTATATTGCTGTTTTTCTGTGAAAGTGAACCTCTCTTGAAACTGCCTACTGGGTACCTTGACCATTGAAGTTGTTCGGCAATTTATCACCTGCTCCTATGCACCGTTAGCCATAACGTTAGCTATAACCGTTAGCCAAAACTGTTGTTTTCTACCTTGTGGATGATAGCGTGGCAGAAATAGAGCCGAACTACCCTAACTGATCGTATTCATTTGAAACCAAGGTAGCTGCTCAGCCGCTCCTAAATCATTGGCCCATCAACACGAAACTCTGCTCGCGATGTTTGCATGTGCTCTCTGACTGATCGGTGTTTTGGAGATGGTCTGTCTAAGAAGCATTTCGGTAAAATATTACCAACCCAAGCGTCGACAAGAAGAGAACGACGTTTACTCATGATTCTGTCGCGGTTGCTTTTGCGACGTTATGTTTTGAAAGAGGCCCAATCGTTAAAATGCAATGCTTCGGTTGGACTCGAACCATTTGCAGGAATAGAATATTTGACTGTTGCTACACCAGGTCATCCTATTCCGGTCTTTGATTTGGTCCGGTCGATGACCAGATACCTCACAATATAGTCACTCCAAATTTAACAGATCTGTCAAACTACTCATCAACTGCATAGTTTGTTGCTTATCGCGTTAAAAATAAGCTGATATTGAAACATCTTCTATCTATAATGAATGATCTTAATAAGACATAGAAGAGCATTTTATGGAATGATATAAATACAAAAATATTTGTTAAATATTTGGCGGATCTCTGGTTTCGTTTGTGGGCAAAATTTGTATACATGTTTACCTGAAGTAATTTGTCAGGCTCATGGCTGTTATGATGATGATGATGATGATGAAGTAATTTGTCTCATGAGCCAGAGTTAGTACATTTTGCTCCAAAAGCTTCCACTAAAGAGCCCTTGAAATTTCTATTTTTGATAGGAGAGCGATCGCTTTCGTCGTGGTCAGTCTATGCAACCCACACGTGTTTATACACAGCCAGTTTCCCCAGTTGTTCAGCGTCAGGAGGTTCAACAGTCATGGCGACCACTTCAGGTACCGGGATGGACGGAATCATCTCAAGGAAGCCCTCACAAAGCAGGACGAGTCATTTCAGTCACCAAACCGATTGCAGTTCGTCAAACTCCGCAAGAACCAAGTGTTCAAGTCGGTTCATCAGATTTCTAGCACCTGATCACGGCGGCAGAATTGTTAGCGGGTCTGATCAAGCTGGCCTAATTGAACATGAAGTCGTGCTTCCCATGCATTTCTTTGAACTATTTCGCATCCGCCAAATTCTCCCTTGAATTTGCTATTGATTAACCCTGCTATGGCTCAGAATTGCCCCATTAGCTTCGTATTCCGTTCTGAATGTTCATCCATCGAGCATATAAGGTAATAGCAGGTTTACTGAACAGAAGTTGGTCGACTTCTGCCATTTCTTATTCAACTAGAACGGTTTGATTCATGAGTCTCTTTTATCTACCCAGACATCTTCCATTCTCTACCAACCGTGCAATAGCTATCTTTCAGAGTCCCCTGATTTCGAATTTCGTACTACCGATTGACCTACAGTTGCCTGTGGGCTCAACCAACTAAAAACTATATTTCGTTCATATCTTCATCTTTTTCTTTAATCTTGTGATTTTCTGCTCACCAAAAACTGTCTAGTCAATTTTGTTTTCAGTTTCCATGCATTTTCACTTTGCTTGCTGTGCCCCGATTTGCAATGAATGGAAGATTAACTTTCACTGAAACTTCCATTCTCATTGTTTCTTCTAGTCTAGGAGCTATGGCGTACATGTTTGGTATTATCATGCATGAATTGCTGATTCCAAATAAATGCTCAGCTTAATGGGTGGTCACCGTACGCGTTCTTTTTATTCACCTGTTAGTCACCTTGGAGATGAAATTTTACCTAGCCTGCTCTATCTTGCGGTAGAAAATCTTTTGTTTGGGTGAGCGCCACATCGTCTATCGAGAGAGGAGGAAAAAGAATAAACTAGAAAGGAAAGCCCACAAT
>LUCH01001129.1:5173-16900 GCA_013368495.1 Paragonimus heterotremus | reverse complement strand
TATGCATGAAACTGGGTGACTGTTGGCAAAGGCCATTAAATCCTGTGGCGTTAAATGCACTGAACCGTGACAAACGGAATGAATGGGGCCAACCTGTGTTAGTTAGGCTTTTGGAGTTGAAGGGTTAGTCGAGTGTTTGTTAACACAGGACCAACAGCTGTTCCACTGTCGGATAGGACTTGAATTAGTTGCATATTGATTAACGCAAACTGTTTCGAATGGTCACCTTTTCGGAATGCCTGTTTTGGTTGCCTGCTGACCTTCTCACATTGTGGTATAAAATCAACGGTTCGACTCTCGAAGCAAATTTGACATCCTGATACTCATACGACTGACTTGAAAGTGGAAGTCGTGAGTAGTAGAAGCTTCTATCGCAGATCATGCATATTTATCCAAATGATCAAACGGTTACTAAGTTGAGGATATGACTGGTCTTCAAAATTACACCGAGTCGCCTGAGTTTCAATTCCGGGACTGAAATACCTGATATCTAGCTTTTCTTTTCTCAAAACTGCATGGAATTTGGCTTGTTCAGCTGCTTCAAAGTTTACTTATTGGACATGCGAGAGCAGTAGTTTCTTTAAAGATCCGTAAGAAGGAGCAATATATGAATCAAGGAACGACAGGAATTTCACCAAACCTTCGACGCTTTTACCAATTACAGTGAAGAAGTAAGCGACTTCTTTTCCCCTCCTCAGCTTTTTGTCACTAAGACATCCTGTTTCGAGTCGCTTCAAATGGTCTTTGATTTCTCTTCAGGCTGACGCTAGTCCATCATAATAGCTATTAAAGTCTGTTACGCCAATTGTGATAGTTCCAGAAATTGAGCAATTCACATAGCTCAGGCCCAGCGCAGGAGTTGTGCGAATCTTAACTGTTTAATTCAGACATCTCCCTGTCTAGGGTACATGTACATTTTATTGTCAACGATGTAATAGAACAACAGTAATGAAAAATAGGTATAGAGGCAACCAGTACAACACCTAACTCAGTGTCACTGCTTATAGAGAGACCGAGTCTCACGGTGACATCAGGAATATCAAGTGCACAGGGTTAATGGGATACCTCGACCATAAATGTCACTGTGCTCTGCCTGCTGTATGAAACACAAACTTTTTCTAAACGTACTAGTTCAGCAGTTTCAGTACGTAGGTTCACTACTTAACGATTCCCAGTTATACGCAATAGAGGTCAGATGTGGTATAATGGCACGAATAAATTGGGAACTCAACGTACATTATGTCGAAGATATAGCAGGCTTCGTGAAATACTAGACGCCGTGGATACGCTGGAATAGATATGGATATTTGAGATCCATCTATCGAGCGCACGGGCAGGCTGGAAGTGTGCACGGTGCCATCGATGCATATAGGTCAACAATTAGGCAAACGAACAAACGTTTCCACATGTAGCAGTCGGACGGCAGAAAACAGTGCTTACTATCCTATGTGCAATATGAACTAGCATTTTGGAAAGAAATTCATAGTATGGTGCCAGTAAGAAGCTCACCTAAAAGAAGTGAACCGGAAAATGAAATCCTTCAATGGTTCCTCCGCGTATACAGAGAAAGTCTTTCTACCACTTTCATAGTATGCACCCTGTTGCACGCATCTGCCACAGCCGTAGCAGTCGGTGTTGACACTCGACTTTTGTATGTAGGAACGAGAAAGTGTGCCATGGACAACTGAGTGTAGAACGTTATAAACTGTCATCCCGAGCTCTTGTACGCGGGTCACACCGTTTGAAACGTCTTGGGTCTTTGTGACACACTCACATTGCATACGTCAGTAGGCTCTGGACAGCGGAAGTTGCACTAAGAGTCAATCAAAAACAAAAAACTTACAAACGCCAGAATGACTCGATCAAGAATGAGGCGAACTTCACTGTCTGGATAACCAAAAAGGGATAGCCCATCCGTGTTAACCTGTGCAATCAAGTAATCACTCGGTCTAACCTTGTGATCATTATGCACATTGTGCAGGTAATGGTGGAGCCGAATATGCAGCAATTATCCTCTGAGAAGCGTTTTATCACTGCGTGTTCTTGGAGTGTTGCCTATAGTCCTATAATCAAACCACAAGTCATGAACGAGTGACTTCGACAATGTAAAGAGCTGCTTCAAGTCAAATGTATTGATGGACTTGGCTAGAATATAGAACAGCTCTACTGTGTCCGGGTTGAGTGAGGTTTTTGCGTCGATGCTGCAGTCTCGCCCGTAGTGCCACTCCCCGCAGGGAAGGCCCGCAACCACTACCAAGAAGACTTCGAATGTGAGAAGAAACAATCGACTAGATGGGAATAAATGAAGACAGGATAATCGGTCATCGACTTTCTATTAAACACAAGACAGCCGTCAAACGCTCAACGTGGGCACCTATTTTATCCGTTAGTGCAACGTAACAAAGCCCAGCAAGACGGGGACAAATGACTATTACGCGCACAACTGCAATCAGGTCGATAATGCAAAAGCACATACTAACAATGACGTACACACATTTACTTGTTGACAGTTTGGTTGATTAGGATGAGTGCGTCACTCATTTTGTCCACTTTACTAACAGCCAATTGTCAAGACCTATCCTAACAGTCTGCAAAGTAATGTCAGCAACAATTTGCACTAAGGAGGCATTCTAGATTGTGCAAACTCAAATGATAAAATTGTTGTCTGCAGAGTGAGCAAGTGCTTGTTATGTTTAGTATGAACTTGTTTCTGTACAATTTAGTGGTCTCCGCCAGACTGTGCGAGTTGGATGGGGAATGTTCTTTAAAGCCACAGTGATAAAAATAATGGTCGTACCACCCTTCGGTCATTTGCAGGTCAATGAGAACGGGTTGATCGCCATAGGCGTGTGAATAAAAATCCCGGATTGTTTTTCTATCTCGTTGATGTTCTGTTCTAGTGATGGCAAAATATTTCTTCAAGTATAAGGCTCATGCCTTATGTTTACCAGTAACAGGGTCATGGGTGGACAGTAAGAGAAACGTACAAAATATATTCCGAAGATTTCTATATCACTGTTTCTAGCGCTACCAACTTCTCGTTAGCCTTCTTTGCTGATGCTTTGGCAGCAAGTCAAAAGCTTGGTAAAACATGAATTCCGTAGTATTTTTTTTCCAAAGAAAGGCAACATATGGTTGTCTGTTGATCCAGCTGGCTTTACTAATTTCGTGAAGTAAATTCGTGATTCTCGATTTGTTAGCTGTGAATCGGAGACTGTCTATCAATCACCGATTTACTGCCTGGAGTCTCGGTGTGGAAGAGCTGGGTCTCAGAAAAACAGTGATGTCTTGCAGCTTGACGGTATCGCCATACATTAGCAAAGGCCGGTAGGTCATTTAGAAATCACGTAAACTGAAATGGTACTGGTTTGGTGCCATTAACGCGGCAGACCGCTCGTCGTTGACTTTCACCTTAGGTATCCTGCCCTGTGTACAGCGGTGGATTCACTCACACAGCTGACTACTGAGGCAGGCCGTGGGTAACTTACCGGTTAGATCACAGTGAGTTCTTCTGTCAAAGATGGTGGTGAAATCTAGGAAGGCAGAACATACTAGAAGGCACTCTCTTCGACAGCGGTGGCTAAGGAATTCGCTGTAATCAGTATGTTTGTGGTGTGCAAAATAACGCTGTCAGAATTCATGCTGATAAGCCCTTAAAAGGTTGGTGGATTGAAACCCTGCTCTCATGCTATCCTTCAATACAACTCCCATTACCTTGGAGGTACATAGAATCAGTGTAACTGAACGGTAGTTTCTTGCACTGAATGCTTCACTTCTAGTGCAGAAAGGCGAGAAGATACTATGCTTTTTAGGAGTAGACAGAGTATCTGGGAGATAGTTTTCGGAGTGGCATGGAACTTCTCTAACTTACAGGAAAATTCCAGAGAAAATTCAGTAGAATGAAGGTTGGATCAAGCTTAGATAAAATGGCACAGATAGCGCTGAAAGGTCAGTAAAACGCCTAACACTCTTGAGGTCTATTTCAACGGCACAGATATATGGGCGCTTAAAAGTCTATACATGTATGTTTGATAACGAATCTTATTTTGGATTTGAAACTTCACAATAAATCGTTCACCATTCAATGTGTGCTCCCTTTTTAACTACTTTACATACATATACATATATTTGGACTTTCAAGCTCCCAGATGCCTATGAATCCACGTGCCGTTGAGATGAATCTTAATACTGTTCTGCGTTTTTACTAATCCTAGTCTGTATATGTATATACACTAAAGTGAAATCATGTGATCAGACATTAAGTACTTGTGTACATAAATGAATTAATTCAGATTAGTTGTTCTCGGTTGTGAGCGAAAATACCGTTCCCAAAGTAACCCGCCGTGTATATGTACTAATCAAAGGACACTGGATTATCCAGGAGAGTTGAATGAACGAAATTTGTACCTAGATTGCAACAACCCATACTCAACGCTTGCTCAAAGATATCGATGAAAATTGTCGTTCTCAGGTCATTTATAATCATCTGCCAACAATGGTATTAAACTTACGAGAACGTTCTGTCCATTAGACTTTTTTTTTATCTGTGATTGGTTGACCGAGACGAAACGACAAGTTAACACTTGGCCTAATTCTACACGACGGTGTCGGATGGCAGCGTGTTTATCAAGTGGCAAAAAATGGCAATAAAAATATATTGATGTGGCTCAATAACGTGGCCACAAAACGGCAAAATATAATACGTCGCTCAGCGATCTGGCAACACGGTTCTGCAGCGTCACGTTTCAGTCCACAAACAGTGCGGTAAAGCTAAAGACACTGCTTGATCTGTTGAAGTTCGTCTGATACCGAAGACAACCGGTTGAGAATAACACAACCAGTTGTAGTGAGATCACCTTCAACGTCCCCAAAATTCTAAACTCCCTGCGACGTGAGAGTTGCCTCACCAGTACCGTCGCGCTGGTTCACAAAACCTCGTAAATGTAAATTTACTACAAACCACTAATATCAAAGTTAGTGTGTTGGCATAGGTATCGCAGTTTTAATCGTAGCTGTATAATGAATCCGCACCATCTCTACTATTGTAGGCTACATTCACTAGGATAACAATGTTTTAGCTACTACCGTGGGGAACGCCACCCAACTAGTGTTACGCTTATTTGAATTTTGATGGTCGACTGGAATTTCCATCGACATTCGTCCTCTCTGGCGGTTACCGTGCGGTTGTGCTGAAGGTCCTCTTACATCCAGTTCCCTAGCGTTCTTAATCGTTGCGTTGAAGTCTGCTTGTGAACGGTGAGTAAATGAATAAATAAAGTTTGTTTGCAGATTCACCGTCTTCTCACTGAGACTTCCGATCCGCGTTAATATAAGGTTGGGGAAAGCTTGCGTGTGCGAACCTCGGACCTAGCATCGCAAAAGAGTAGACAAAGATTATATTGCTGACCTGCGAGGTGAACGCGAGTAAACGGATACCAATACGAAGCGATAACAGAGCGGAGCGACGATTGTGCACGCAGCAGGCTCGTACGTTCCAGTGCTCGAAGTTGTTTTCGGTATCTCTACTCGTTCGAACAAATGTTTGAATACACACAAAAGTTAGAAACAGAAAGAGTACAAATAGCACTCGTAGCTCCAACATAGCTGACAATAACTAACAGAGTCGTTACACACGTTCTCATCTTCATCTGTTCCCGATTGCTTTAATGAGGTCATTTTCCGTCGACTGGTGGCTCTTTGTGGACGCGCTTTCACTTACTCTCATTTTGAACTTCCGTGCTGGATAATTTGCGTATCCGGTAGATTCACGCTCAAGGTGAGATAGTACTTTTGTTGTAATTTCATTAAACAGTACTGTATGAATTAAAATCATTTCGATCGCATTTTTTCCCGTTTTCTGGACTTGGATGACAGTCTCGTTAACCCGACCATCTGGATAAGCGTTATTGAAATTGCCGAATACGTGTTGCTGAGTGAATTACACTAAATTGCCAAGAACGACTTAACAATACTTGAATAACAATTTTCAAAGCATTGTTGAATTCGGGTCTTCCGACTCGTTCAATCGCATGCACCCCTTGAATATATAAAGCACGGTCGACGAAAGCCCAAAAGAATCCAGATTGGAGAATCTATCGTGTCTGACGGCTATACTAATGTCAACACGACCGGCTCTTCGCGCTGTGGTCTCTGGAATTCCTCCGTGGATCGATGTTTTTGAATGGATCCTCATCTTTCGAGGCTGCGGCTGATGATGGAACTTCTGCTGTCCCTCACTTATCTTCCAAACCAAAACTCTGGATTGGTAAACGGTCAGTCACCCAGTGGTGCACGTCATTTTTGGTCCTGACAAGTTACCTCCTCATTCCTATACCTCCAAGGATCAGGCTAGGTTTGATTATGCTTGTACTGCTTCTTGGACTCACGGTATGCTAGGAGCTCCGGAATCTGTGGGAGAATCTGGCCGAGAAAGAGTTATTACAGTAGGTAGAGGGAGTTCACAAAACTTATATCCCACCAGAATTTTCCACCCTGTCGGTCCTAGGGGCGCGGCTGAAGCAAGAAGGATTGTTACTTGTCGAAGAAAAGTATAAGCTTTGTAGAAGGAGGCTTGAGCTGCACCAGGGACTGCTGGATGCCCACAAACAACCCCAGCGAGAATTTGTCTCAATAAAACCAAGGAAACACGACGAGGTAGGAACATCCGAATCACTAGTCCAATCCGGTCAAGTGAGTAACGTTGTCAGGACGTTGGAAGAGTAACTAAACTCACTTATTCTGTGTGCAGATCTGCTTAGGGTTTAGGTGGAACCACTCGGTGGATCGTCACGACGCTTACATGGTTTCTTAGCAATTTTGAAAACAAAGTATCAAATATGTTGAATGATGACAACAAGAGGCTTTCATATCTGATATGCCATTGCCGTCGTGGGGCGAAGGAATCTATACAGTATTGTGTTCTTTCACCTGGGTCGACGGGATTTAAGGAATCTCTAGACATACTCACAAATCAGTTTGATCGCCCACATCAGATCGTTCAGTCTGCAACACATGAACTGTTTGGTGGTTCCAAGTTAGGTATTTCTGACCTGGATTGCCTCATGCTCTTGGCCACCTAAATGCAAGCGTGTAGTATCGCGCTGTCCCAATTGGGTGGGTTGATTGAACGACTGCCCAGAGACCTACAGAAAAGTTGGGTTGATATGGTTGACAATATAATGACTTCTAGAAAGCAGCCAACCTTCACCGATTCATTAACCCTTCATTGAGAAAATAATATTTGTAGCCAGTAATGAATATGGTCAACTACTTAGGTTGTCAGATTCGAGGTCCATTTTGGATGCGACTGAAATCGAGAGGTCCAAGTGCCACACCAACGTGACTGTCACCAGCTTGAAAAATCAAGCTGCCCGTTGTTCCCTGTGCAGGAATGGCCACGACCTTACGGACTGTATACACTTTGTCTCACAATCATTATAAAAACTTTGGGATACAGTCAGGCTCAGCAGATGATGTTTTATTTGTTTAAAAGCCAATCACATGACCAAGTCATGTAGAGCCCGTTTCGAGTGTCTGAGGTCTGGTTGTGGTGAGTGTCACCATACTCTGACGCTTGATGACGTGTCACCACATGTGCCTGAGACAAATCGAGGGTCTGCACAAGGTGGCACAACTTCTACCAGTCCAAAAGGTTTTCTTTTGGGCCTTGTACCTGTTTCGTTAGTGAGCCGAACGTGCCCCAGTGAAGCGTATGCATTTGTGGACGATGGTTTGGATACCACCTTAGTAGACGAGAGGCTCCCTGGCGAAATGATCTGCTGAGTAGTCCTTGTCGAATTTCGATTTGCACTCTACATGGGACACGTATGGTTCCATGTCATCGACTGGAAATTGAAATTCAATCTCTGGACAAGGCCACATTCATTTCTGTAGAGTCAGCTTACATTGATGATGAGAGGCCGGTTGCGCAGGTCGACAGATCGTTCCCGCTGTAGCCAAAACGGTCGGCCCTCCTGACAATAACTGACTTCACCGGTATCGTGAAAAAAGATGTAGGGGTCCTCATTGAGTGTGAGGTTCCCGAGGTTCATTGTTTATCGGAACAAAGAATAGGAGCAGGGAGAAAACATACGCCGTTAGAACGGTCCTTAGGTGAAACCTCTGGGGTGCAATTCGAGCTACACATGGAATGTCCAAGTGCATAAACCACGCGGATGCTCGGTCGATGTTTTTAAAAGATAGACTTCGAGAAATGTTTGAACTGGAACTTGTTGAGCACAGAATCTCGGAAAAAACAGCCCTGTCAATCGAGGATGACAAGACCCTGATCAGGGCGTAAGCTTCTCTATCTTCTCCGGATAGCCAATATGGAATAGATTTATCACTGCGGACAGGGATGAACCAACTACCTGACAATCCTTCGGCGTGTGAGCGATGTCTACGCTCACTTAATCGAAGGTTACTTATGGATACCACATCAAGATGGAAGTATGCAGTCACATCAGCAAGGGCTATGTAAGAAAGGTTTCGCCCAAAACGCTAATCATGCCAAACAGTGGTATCTGCCACATCATCCAGTACTTCACCCCAACAAGCTGGATAAGGTGTAAATAATGTTTAACTGTGTTGACGCGTATCAAGGCGTGTCCCTCAATAACGTTCTGTTGCAGGAGCCTGATTTGACCGATAATATTGTTGGAGTACCTTTCCGTTTTTTAAGCATGCGCTAGTCATCACGGCTGATTTTGAGAAAATGTTTTTGCAGGTCCGAATTCCGGAAAGTGGCAGACGGGCTGTAAGCTTCCTGTGGTGGAGCTCACCTTCTGTGGATGATTCGCCTGAGGTATATGAGCTGAACGTTCACCCTTTTGATGATACTTCACCGTTTTATGCTAACTTTGCGGTTCAACGGGCGACTGCCGACTATGGACGGCATTTTATGGCCTCAATAATGTTAGCTATAAAGTGGAACTTCTATGTGGAAGACTGCTTGATATCGGTCGAAAGATCGAGAAAAATGTCTCTGTTGTAGACGAACTTCGCGCCCTGTTACAGGAGAGTGGGTTTTGTATTAAGATCTGGGTACCTAACAGCGCCGAGGTTGTTGAGGACATACCCATGGAGGATAGATTGCATAAAACGATTAACTTAGATCTAGAAGGTTTTGGTTACCAAAGAGCCTTGGACATGACGTAGGAAATGATAAATGGTTTGTTCCAGTTTCAGGTGCATCTTACAGAGCAGTATATTGAAATGCGTTGCTTTCTTATACGACCATGTGGCAGTAGTCGCTCCGATGCTACTTCCAGCTCACAAGCTTCGCAATAACTTTGTGGTCGGGGTCCTGGTTGGGTTAATTTATTAAACGAAGCCGATCGTCTAACTTTGGAGAATTGGATGACAAATGTCCAAACTTTTACATCAATTAGGGCGCCTAGTGTTTCTCCCAAACTATTGCACTTGTTTTTGGTACATCTGAGGTAGGATGCGGTACGTCTGGTTATATTAGACTGACAGCGTCGAGCGGTTCGGTTGAGTGTTTTTTCCCGCTAGGCCAATCAAGAGTCGCTGCGCATAAATTAGTTACCGTCCTGGCAGCAAGACTGATGAGGATCCTTGTGGACAAAATGAGAATGCGTATCGACCGCGTAGTCCTGTGGAGGTACTCAGTGATAGCACTGCAATATATTCGCAAAACATCGTCGCACTTTATAATATTCGTTGCAAACTGAGTGAGATTAATACGTGGGTATGCCACTGTATCACAATGTAAACGTGCCCTCTGAGATGAACCCGGCCGATGTAGCATTGAGGGAAGTGTTACATTCATGTTCACACGAGATGGATTGTTGGCTTCTGAGACCGGAGTTTCTAGCGCTTCCAGAAAGCAGTTGACCGAATTTATTCTTTTTCACTGCAGTGGCAAACGACAACCTCGACGTTAAGGTTGTTTTCATTGCTGATACTGTGAATGCAGTGAACCCCATTTTTGAACGCCTGGTACCACGATTTTCCACTGTTAAAATTAGTGAAGGCAGTGGTGTGGCTGTCTGACTTTACTGAGTTCGTTCATTCACTGAAGTCCTGAGGCCAAAGATATCTGATGGAATCAGGGCCATTACGTGTGTTCGAACCGGAACGAGCAACCAGCAAGTTGATCATGCTGGTTCAGAAAATGTTTTGTAGACGACCTGAAATATCTTGAAGCTACCTCCACTGGCAGGAGACATATAGGCTATCTGACTCCATTGCGACTAGTACTACTAGGCGGTTTATTTTTCTTGAAGGAAGAGCAAGCGGTGGCGTGGACAGAAACGAGACAAAACTTGATATCTTATCGTCGCAGGGCACAGTCACTGAACTTATAGTTAAACATTACCACGAAGTCTAAGGTCATATGGGTGCCACACATGTGCTTGCGTCAATTCGGACGAAGATTTGGTTGTTAAAGGGGGTGGCGACCGTCGGGCGCGTGATTAGTAAGTGCTATATGTGTATGTTACTTTTTTCGAAACGGCTGTTAACAGCTATGACACGCTTCAAACAAACTCCCATAATAGTACTGCTGGGAAAGCTCTGAGGACGCAGTGGTAACGTGAATGTCTGCTTGAATTTCAAGCTGGTGGGCATCCATTCCGGCATACTGGAGTGGACTACTTTGGTCCGTTCAAGGTCAAGGTAGGTAGAAAGGAATACGAGCGCCACGATTTTGTTTGCTTGTGTTTCTGGCTGGTGCTGTCTATTTGGAGGTTGCCCACTCACTGTCAACTGATTCGTTCATGATGGCACTTGTTAGATTTGTGGGCAGACGAGGTACTCCTGCTGCCGTATATAGGGACAACTGCACCAACTTTGTAGGAGTAGGTTCAGAGCTAAGGAAGACACTACAAGCTATGGATCGTAAAAAGGTAGCTGAGTGCCTACTAATTCGTAAAATTGACGAGAACTTTGATCCACCTGAAACTAGCCATCGAGGTGGGGCGTGGGATAAAATGATGAGAACCCTTCGGCGTGGACTTACCTCGAGCACTGTCCTGCAGATCATAAGTGAGGGAGCGTTGCTTAGTTGCATTTTCGAGGCAGAACGGCTAGTCAACAACCGTCCGCTTGTGCCCATCAGTGATGAGTCTCAGTGATGGTGGGACCGAATGATCTGTCATTGCTTCAGTCCCAGGATCAGATAATCGTGTAAGACAAGTATTTGTAAAACACATCAAGGTGTTGTAAGGCGTGATATCATGTCGTTGTGTCTTCTGGAAGGGCACGACAGAAGTTACTTAAGGTATTTCAAGAGTTGCTTCAGAATCCTCCCCGCTCAATCCTTCGCTAGCCTTCGTGGGTGTGCATAGAAAACACAAGCGGCCTTCGGGGCTCGGTATTGGATCGTTTGGCACGTTTGTCGTCTTTTGTCTGGTGTAATGCGGGGCAATGAATCCGCTGAGGTATGACTAGTTTGTTTGTAGAAAAACTGTTAGTTATTTGTCTTCGCTTTGTGCAGTAAAAAATAACGGCGAATTTTATACCATGACTGTGCATCAAGTGTTCGCGTTGTTCAGTTTTGAAACTATAATTTTTTACTCGTTAAAACTTCCTTCTTGGTATTGCGCGACACGTTCTCATCTTCATCTGTTCCCGATTGTTTTAATGAAGTCATTTTCCGTCGACTGGTGGCTCTTTGTGGTCGCGTTTTCAGTTACTCTCATTTTGAACTTCCGTGCTGGATAATTTGCGTATCCGGTTGATTCACATCCAAGCTGTGTGTAATCG